>JAOXYA010000016.1:31958302-31991561 GCA_028565675.1 Sorex palustris | reverse complement strand
CATGACGTATTCGATATGCCAAACACAGTAACAACAAAGTCTCCAATGGAGACGTTACTGGGCCCGCTTGAGCAAATAAACTATGAATTTTAGTTAAAAGTTTACCTTCCTTCCTTCCTTCCTTCCTTCCTTCCTTCCTTCCTTCCTTCCTTCTTGGTGGGGGAGATGTATCCCAGTGCTCAAAGACTTTTCCTCACTCTGAGCTCAGGGCCATATGTAGTGTTGGGATTTGAATAACTTTGTGGCAGCCACAGTTGCATATAAAACAGGCACCTTCTTTCTGCATAGCATTTGAGCAGGTATTATCTCTCTGGCTATGAAAGTTTTCTCTCTTGAGTGCTAGTTTGTGTGAAGTAAAATGAACATATTTTGAAATGGAATGGATCTGAGATAGACATTCTCAGCCGTAGGCCACAGCCCTTCTGCCCAAGACGTCTCTCTACAGTTTATGAGCTGGTAGATATAAACAATTGCACACATCTGTGTACTACTCCATCACCGTGCTGAGCACAGAAAATCACGAGTGCATTTTGAGTCTGAAGTATGTGAGTCACTGAGAAACTAAGAAGTGTGCTCAATATTACACAGCTAATTCTTCCTTTAAAAAAATGCCATTGCTCCATGATTCATGGAGACAGATTTGAACATAGGCTGAAGTTTTTCTTTAACGTGAAAAAACAGCAATATCGTAATTTAAAAGTAGCGTTTTCGAGTCATGTGTCAAAAAATGTTTGAGTGACTCCTGATGGCACACCAGTCTTAATCTTGTAGTGGTTAGTACTCTGCGTTGTGGCTACAGCATCCTTGGTTCCAATCTGAGTCATGGCAAGAGTCTGATGTCATGGAATTATGCCTGACACTTTGGGTTAGGAAAGAAAAAAAGAGTTGGTAGGGCGCTTGCAAGCTTGCACGCAGCAGAGGACCAGGGCTCCAGTCGGCTCCTGTCCCCCGTCCACCCCCCTCCCCCCAGCCCCCCTGCACTGCCGTCCGGGTTCATCTCTGAGCACAGCCTGATTTGGCCCCAAACCCAACTTGGGGGCGGGGGGGGGAAGTTACCGTAAGACTTTGCTGTTACAGTGTATCTCCCGCAATGAGCATCGTCAGCGCGCCCCGTGGCCCTAGGTTATGGAGTGTGTAAGGCAGAAGGAGTTAAGGAATGAAACGGGATCCCTGCTCTTTCCGACATCTATTTCCAGCAAGCAGGTGGCATAACACTAGATTACAGCTAGGAATAAGAGGTGAGTGCCAACCCGCAAGCCCAAAACAAAAGGGACCTTTGGTGGCGACGGCGTGTGCCAAAGATCCGAGGCTCCAGAAGATCCCGGACCGCCACCCTCAGTCCCATTTTCGCCGCGCCAGCACGGCACCTCGGAGACGCGCCCCTTCCACGAACACTCGGACGAGGAGTGACCTACACCCCTGTGACCCCCACGGGGCGGGGAGTGGGGCGGCGAGGGCGGCGGCGGTGAGTGCGGCCGGAGGTGTGGCCGGTCCCGCGGCGGCCTGGGGCGGAGGGTCGCGGACGGCGCCGGCCCCGAGCGGGCGGCGGGCGGCAGGCTCCGGGGTCTCGGGGCGGCACTGGGGGGTGCTCCGAGGGCTCCGGCACGCTGGGGCCGGCCGACCCCGCCCGGTCTCGGAGCGCGTCCACGCCCTCCGCGGCCCCGCGGGTGGGCGACCTTCCCTGGGGTGCGGCGGGCGAAGTTGGCCCCGGGGGCTGGTCCTGGCGGCCGCGGGCGGGACCCGAGGAAGGTCTCTGGGCAAGCGGGTCGGGTCTGGGCGCCCCCGGGGAGGGTCTCTGGGCAGCAGGTCGGAGCTGGGTGCACCCAGGGAGGGTCTTTGGGTAGCAGGTCGCGGGCCCGGGGCCGAGGGTCGGGCGGGTCCGGCGGCCCCAGTCCGGCTGTGCAGGGGTCGGGGAGACAGGGCCCCCCCGAAGTTGAGGCTCCGCGCTCTCGCTCGCTCTCCTTTTTTTGCTGACAGCCCGAATCAGACCCCCTTGAAATAAGGAGCGATTTTTTGGGGAAAAAAAATCTTAATTACAGGCTGCGGGAGCAGCTGTCGGTCGGCGGCGGCCTTGGGCGGGTGAGTGGCTCTCGGAGGCGCCTCTCGAATCTAAGTGCAGGGCCGGACCGGCTCCAGCACCCCGGCCGGCCTGCGCCCGCCGTGGCCGTGACCGTGACCGTGATCGTGGCCGTGAGGAATAGACCGGTCCCAATGGGGCGGGGGTTGAGGTCGCGCGGGGCGCGCTGTTGGTGAAGGGGCGCAGCCGGTGCTCTGTGTGTGTGTGTGTGTGTGTGTGTGTGTGTGTGTGTGACCCAGGGATGCGGGCACTGGATTCTCGGGGACACCCGCCTTCAGCCAACACTGTCCGGGTCCTCCGGACACTGCACTTTTTCCTTTTTTTTCCCAGCAAGTCGGGACAATAGATGGTGGCTGGCTTCAGTGCTGGGCGCTGGGGCTAGGGTGCTGGTTGGGTAGTTTTGTTTGGGAGTTGCTTCCTGCTTTTCTCTCTGGGGTGGATGTGGGAGACTTGAAGGCAAAGGCAGGTCTGGAGAGAGCAGAGAGGCGTCCAGTGTTCCCTGGTGCATCAACAAAGGCGGAGATGAAGGAGCAAAAGTCTTGGAACTTTCTTTGAGCTATTAATATCTCTTCTGGGAATGGTTTTGAAATGTGTCTTCTGAGGGCAGATGTGCACTGCACGTCTGTAGAGAACATGGGAAACGGCGGTGCCTGGCCGAGGGGGGTGGGAGGGGACTTATGCTACAGCCCTTAAAGGGGAATTCTCAGGGCTCCAGGAACTGGTCCTGAGAACTGCAGGTGTGGCCCCTCCACAACCAAACAAAAACACAAATGTATTATTTTTTCTTCTTTTTTTTTTTTTTTTGTCACACCTGGCAGTGTTCAGGGATTGCTTCTGGCTCTGCACTCAGGAATGACTCTTGGACCCTATGGGATGCTGGGGATCGAACCCGGGTCTGCCGCATGCAAGGCAAGCACTCTACCCATTGTACTATTGCTCCAGCTCTCAAACGCATCATTCTTAAACTTCATGATCCAAACAGTGAAGAACTGTTTGGACAGTGAGAAATAATGTGGTTTTCACTTAGTCTTTTCCTCTTCTTTCTTCCGTCGGGTGTTTGGAATAACCCAGTCCAGGGCTTTCCCCACGCGAGGTGCGTACTGCAGCTGAGCCACTCCCTGAGGTTTTCTTTCTTTTTGTGTTATTTTTTTTTCTTTTTGGGCTACACTGGTGGTGCTCAGGACTTACCCCTGGCTCTGCACCCAGGAATCCCTGCTGGCGGGCTTTGGGGGCCATCGGGAGATCAGGCTGCCTGCAAGACTGGCACCCTCCCTGCTGTGCTCTCACGCTGGCACCTGGGTCTTTCCTAAAGTTTATGGAATGATTGTGTGTTGATGTAAATCGAAAAAAAGAGAAGAAGAAAATATTTAAGAACTGTTCTGGGCTTGGGGGGCCAGAGCGATAGTCCAGCGGGGAGGGCGTTTGCCTTGTATGTGGCCAACCAGGGTTCAATCTCCGGCATCCCACATATGGTCCGCTGAGTACCCCAGGAGTAATTCGTAAGTGCAGGGGCAGGTGTAACTCCTGAGCATTGTCCAAAGCAAAAACAAACAAGCAAATAAAAAAAAAAACCCCTAAAAACTGTTTCAGGCCAGGTGGCAGTGACCCCCTGGGCATCTCTGGCTGTTGCCTCCAAAACCAAACCAAATAAAATAATGAAAACGCCCTACAGTGAAGAGGTATTTTTTTTTTCTTTTGGTATTTGGGCCCTACCTGTCATGCTCAGGGCTTTTTCCTGGTTCAAGGATTGTTCCTCGTGGGGCTCAGGGGACCATATGGGGTGCTGGGGATCATACCCGAATTTATCAGTGTCTATATATAAAATACCCAGCGTTGCTCAGGGCTTACTCCTGGCTTTGCACTCAGGAATCTGTCCTGGAAGTGCTTGGGGGATCATAAGGGATGCCGGGGATCGAACCCGGGTTAGCTGCATGCAAGGCAAGTGCCCTCCCCGCTGTCCTAACACTCCAGCCCCTATCACTGTATAAATATTGTTGTGCAGGGCAAGTACCTTAACTTCCCTATTAACTCTCCAGCCCCATGGTTGCTTTTGTGTGTGTGGGGGTCGGGGGGCTCCCCGGTAGTGGTGGTGGCCACCAGGGCTGCACTGCTATGCTTGGGAGCCATGCAGGCCTGCCACTCTCTCTCCAGGCTGACTGGGACTGAGACTGTCGATTAAAATCCTCCCTGGCGTCTGTGCCGGGGATTGGACCCGCAACCACACTGAGCATGCGCTCTGCCATTGAGGCACAAGCCCAGCCAAAAGCTTCTTCCCTGGCGGATAGAATACACTTATAAATGTGTTTGGCAGCCGTAGAGTTTTATTTTTAAATAAATTAAATCCTTTCTCCATTTCAAAGCGAGTCGTTATGCAATGATCAGTGTCTCAATTTGACGTGCTTGTGCTGAGCTCTTGGTCATTCTGTCTGTCACTCCGCGGTTGTGGTGGAGCCAGAGGGCCTCCTGGTGTGAAGCCTGAGCTCTCCCTGGCTGTCACCCACACCTCTTGAGACGGATTTCCTAAAGGGGGGGGGGATTTGGGGCCAGAATGATAGGACAGCGGGAGGGCGCTTGCCTGTCAATGCATCCAATCTGGGTTCAATCCCCGGCATCCCATATGATCCCCTGAGCACTGCCAGGAGGGATTCCTGAGTGCAGAGCCAGGAGGAACCCTGAGCCTTGCCAGGTGTGGCCCAAACAGCCTCCCAAAAGGAAGGGGGGTCCCAGAGAGATAAGGCTCATGCTTGCTGCATGGAGCCAATCTTGGTGTGATCTGGCACCACCAAGAGGGACTCCTGAGTATGTAGTTTGTGGCAGGGAGTAGCCCTGAGCACCTCCAGGTGAGGCCCAACCCCTGCCCCCTAAAAGGTAGCTTTGTTTTGTGCTGGGGCTCAGTGGCAGTGTGTGTGCCTCCTCGGAGACCCGGGGATCCGGGTCTGGCACCGCGCCATCCCCCAGCATGGTCCCCGCTCAAGTACCCACTGGGTGTGTCCTGGCCACCCCTCCCACCTCGGAGAGAAATGCTTTGCATTAAAGCTCCTGTTTCCAGTCCCCACCTTTGAGACAGGGTGACCGGTGGCCAGCTGTGAAGCATAACTTTCTGGGCGTATTTTTAGTGCCGAGTCCCGAACTTTGAAGTGGAAGTGGCAGTGAGTTTCGGCTTGTTTACAAGACGCGGTAAATAATCTGCTGGAGCAGGAGTTACAGCGGAGGCCGGCGATAAGGGAGGAGCTCCTCGTGCTGGGCAGCTGGGGCCCGGCCAGGGCGCTGTAGTACGGGGGAGGGTGTTTGCTCCCCATGCACCCTACACGGTCTCCGAGCACCACCAGGGGTGATTCCTGAGTGCAGAGCCAGGAGATGCCACGGACTGTGCTCCTCCAAGCTGGCGCTGCCTGGGGGAGGCTGGGGGGCACCTGGGAATGCGCTCCCCCCAGCGTCTCTCAACAGGGTTTGAAAATGGTTCTAGCTGGGGGTTCTGGGGTGTGGGCCTTTCTCGCTCTTTCCAGGCCTGCTCAGCAGAGGGAGAACTGGCAGCAGGGGCCGTGGCTGCCCTCTCTGGGCGCTGCATGCCCCCCCACGTCGCGCCCCTGCTTGGCGGGTGAGCGTCTGTCAGGCCATAGGCACCCTCCACCCTCTGTCTCCCCCATGCTCAGCTGGGCGTGTCTGTCCCCATGCTGGAGGGGGCGGGATGATGCCCCTCAGGTGTGTGTAGGGTGAAACCTTCCCCAGCAAGCTCTTTTTTTTTTTTTTGGCTTTTTGGGTCACACCTGGCGATGCACAGGGGTTACTCCTGGTCCTGTACTTCGGAATTACTCCTGGAGGTTGCTCTGGTGACCATATGGGATGCTGGGAATCGAACCCGGGTCGGCCGCATGCAAGGCAAATGCCCTCCCTGCTGTGCTATCGCTCCAATCCGCCCCAGCCAAGCTTTTGCACCTCCCCCAGCAGTTTGGAACCTTCTGTCGCCCCAGGCACCCCATGGCCTGCTCCCTGGCGTCCCCCCTCCCGCCCCCCCATCCCCCCCAGGTGCTTTTGAAGGCAGCCAGCACTGTGGTCACCTTCCCTCAGCCCTGGACTCGGATCTCAGTTTTTATAAAAATTAAAAAAAAAAAAGTTAAAAATTTGTGTTTTTCCTGGCAGTGCTTAGGGGACTACATGGGATGCTGGGACTCGAACCCGTCAGCCGTGTCAAGTCAGCCTTAAGGAAATGGGGCATTTAAAATCGCAAGGGCATGAGTCCTTGGATGCTGTTTTCTGGGAGGGGATCTTTTGAGCTCTGTCCACCCGTCTGTTATTCCCTGTGGGCACCAGATCTGCCCAGTCCTCAGTGGAAGGTGTGTGACCCTGGCTGGGTGGACCTAGGGTGCTGGGAGTGAGGGGGTGTCACAGTGAGGGATCAGGGTCCCTGGAGGGCTTGTTTAGTCGCAGCAAACAGGAGAAGATGCCACTCGGCTGACTCCTGCCTCTGCTCACGGGGCACTGTGTGTGGGCCAGGATCGGCTTCACCCTTGTCCAGACTTTCCAGCCTCCTTAAAGAGACTGACGAAGCGGTGTGAGAGTGGGACTCTCCGAAGGCCAGAGTCCCCTGACCGAGTCCCCTGCCTGAGGGGAAGAGGAAGGAGCCCGCAATGCTTTTAGGGCAGGGCCCTTCGTTTCTCAAACGTTAGGAAAGTTGATTCTGCTGCTTCCACCTTGGGGAACCAGAGGGCTGGGGAAACACCCTTTTTTTTTTGGTTTGTTTGTAGGGTCACACCCAGGCTCATTCCTGGCTCTTGTTCAGGGATCACTCTTTTTTTTTTTTTTTTGCTTTTTGGGTCATTCCCAGTGATGCTCAGGGGTTACTCCTGGCTCTGCACTGCACTCAGTAATTACTCCTGGCGGTGCTGGGGGGTCATATGGGATGCCGGGGATCAAACCCAGGTCAGCCACATGCAAGGCAGATGCCATCCCCCCATGCTATTGCTTCACCCTTCTTGGCGTGTTTGGGGGCTCATATGGGGTTCTGGGGATCGAACCCAGGTTGGCCATGTGTAAGGCCAGCGCCCTACCCTGTCACTCTGGTCCAGGAAATAGGTTTTTTTTTTTTTTGCTTTTTGGGTCACACCCAGCAATGCTCAGGGGTTACTCGCGCTTGGGGGACCATACGGGATAGTGGGAATTGAACCCGGGTCGGACGCGTGCAAGGCAAATGCCCTACCCGCTGTGCTATTGCTCCAGCCCCCAGGAAATAGCATTTTTGAGGAATTTTTTTTCCTTTTTCTTTTTGGGTCACACCCGGCAATGCTCAGGGCTCACTCCTGGCTCTGCACTCAGGAATTACTCCTGGCAGCGCTCGGGGGACCATATGGGATGCTGGGAATTGAACCCGGGTCGACCACGTGCAAGGCAAACACCCTACCCACTGTGCTATTGCTCCAGCCCCGTTTTTGAGGAACTTTTCATTGACCAGAAATTCGCAGTGCGAGAAGTAGAAGTTCACGGCTTGGTGCCTCCTCTCAGCTGCGCTCAGAGTAGCAGTCACTTGCTCTTGTGAATTGTTTAAAAAGTGACACGCCTCTGTTGGGGCCCCGAGCTGGGAGGCTGGCACCACAGAAAAGTAAAGAAGGGAAGTGAGTGGGATGCCCCCCGCTGCCCCAGTGGGGTGCGGGCAGATGAGGCTGTGCTTGTGCGTGCGAGGGAGTCAGGCGTGGGGCGCTCAGGTTGCAGGCGACAGAGGCCAAGAGGACCTGGCAGGGTGGGGTCCGGGAGACCAGGAAGGGGCCAAGGGGCCTAGACTGGGCAGCTCCCAGCCACGGGACACCATGGGGAGTGGCAGTGGAGTCTGTGTTCTTGGACGCTGAGCCTCCTGCCTCCTGACTGGGCCTCCTCCTGCCCCGGGGCCCCCCATTCCCCATCTTCCTGCCCCGCCCACAGCCTGTGTTCTCAGGTCGTGGTGCAGGGCTTGGGGTAGCATGCCAGGCTGAGGGTGGGTGGCCCTGCACCCGAGCTGCCCCCTGGGCCTGCTGGCCCTTCTCCCCGCCGCGCCCCACACAGTCCGGTGGCGCCTGCTGGCCCAGCCACTTCCCACAGACCGTTGGTCTCTCTCACCTGCTTCATGTGGATTTTACGTGATTGTCACAGGTGGGGCCGAGGTGGACTCCCCGGGGCTGCAGGGGGGCTGCGGGTGGACAGTGGGCTTCCCTCTCCGCTGACTTGGAGGCTCGGGAGTGCTGGCACAGGCAGCCAGCACCATGTGGGGGGGGGGCAGGCTCCCCAGAACCAAGTGGGCTTGGCCATGGCGTGGCCGAGAAAACGGCCTGTGGGCCTGGGGTGATGTCTGGGTGTCTGGCTGGTTGGAGTGAGAAGGGGACACCCTGGGAGGCGGGGTTGGGGAGACTTGTGAGGGTTTATTCACTTTCTGGGCTGGGGGACACTCTGTACTCTGCCTGGCCTGTTCTCACCTATGTCCATTTTCCTGACACTTCCCAGGCGTCTGCGGCCAGCCAAACAGGCAGGCAGAAGGTCTGGCTCTGTCCCACGGGGCCTCCGGGATCTCTTGGGGGCTCTGTCCTTGCCCGTCCTGTGCACCTCTCTGCTCTTTTCTCTCTGACCAATGCCAGCCGCTTCTCACCAGGTCCCGCCCGTCTAGCAGGTTCTGCTTCTGGACTGTCTGTCTGCCCTCGCCAGCGTTCTAACCAGGTGTACTGTGAGGCAAGTTTTGTTTTGGGGCCACACCTGCAGTGCTCAGGGCTGACTCCTCTCTCTGTGCACAGGGAACCACATGGGGTACTGGGGATCGAACCTGGGTCTTCCACGTGCAGGGCAGGTGCCTTCTTTACTGTTCTCTCAGCCAAGGATGGGGTTCTTGAGCCCCAGCTTTAGTCCTTGTACCACTATGGCACCACAAGGTGTGTGGCCTCTTCACCCCCTAGGAGACATCTCTTGGGGGTCCTTGCTGAAACCTGGGGCGTCCCCCAGGGCCTCCTTGCCAGCCCCGAGCAGGCTTTCGTGTCCTGCTGTCTGCCGAGGCCCCGTCTTGACTTGTTTCTGCGACCTCCAGAGTTTGCTGAGAGTCAGCGAGTGTCTCGGGGAAGGGGATGATGCCTCAGAACTCATCCCCCTCTCACCTGCTTCTGTGGCTGGCCCTTTGGCAGAGGCTGTTTTGCATCACAGAGCCTGACTAGGCTGTGAGGTGGGACTTTTCACCCCCAGCTATTCCATGGGAAGGAAGCAGGCTGCAGGTCTTGGGGGGCTGGTGCAGGGAGATGCACCAGGAGGCAGCGGGCAGGGGTGAGGGGGAGCGGGGGGTGCGGAAGGAGGCTTGGCCTTTTTTTTTTTCTCTTTTGGGTCACACCCAGTGATGCACAGGGGTAACTCCTGGTTCATGCACTCAGGAATCACTCCTGGCGGTGCTCGGGGGACCATACGGGATGCCGGGAATTGAACCCGGGTCGGACACGTGCAAGGCAAACGCCCTACCCGCTGTGCTATTGCTCCAGCCCTAGAGGCTTGGCCTTTGAGGCCCAGGAAGAACAGGTCGCCTTCAGGGGCCCGGGAGGTGGCATTCGGGAAGGCTGGTGCCCGGCTGGCAGACCAGGGCCACATGGAGCAGGGAATCATGGAGCAGGCTTGGGCCCAACCAACCGAAAAGCCGGAAGAGAAATACAAGGGAAAGAGGTTTCCTCCCGCCCCCTCGGAACTGCTTCACGTCTGCGGCACATGAGCCGAGTGTGCCTTCCTGGTCACTGGTCTTGTCCAACTCTCGGCCGATGGGACAAGTGAGGACAGACCTGAGTGCGTGGGCAGGAGTCTCCAGGGTATCTGCCTCCGAGAACCCTGTGAGTCGGGACTCAGGGTGCTAAGGCCAGAGCGTTAGTCCAGAACTGCCCAGCCCCTCCCCGGCCCTCTGGAGTCTGCACCCACTTTCGGCCTTTTCCGACGGCTCCTGTGCTCTGGACGGAGGTCGCTGGCTGCCCGTGCAGCGCCTGTTTCCCAGCCGCCCTGCTCAGGTCCAGATGTTTGGCAGCGCCGGCCGCGCCTTCCTGCAGCCGCTGACTCACCGCCTGGGAACATGCGCGCTCGCGTTTCGCGTTTACTCCGACGGCGGCGCTTCCTCTCCCGTGGACAGCCTGAGGGACATGCGCTGGCGACGGGCCCCTGCAGACAGCACAGGGCCGAGCTAGCTGGTCGCTGGGATGTTGAAAACAGGCTTGTTTTCATTTTCAAGTGAACATCTGGGTTGCATTTACTCTGCTACATTCTGGAGCTTCTTTCAAACCGCAGTTTGGTAATGTAGGGTGGAGGGGGGGGGATGGACTGTGTCTGCAGCTGCCTCTGCCGGGGTGGCCCAGAGACCGCCAGCAATGGCCAATGTTTTTTTTTTTTTTTCTTTTTATAGAATGTAACTTTTTTTTTTTCAGAATGTAACTTTTGAAGCAATCCCTTGAATGTATTTATTTGTCAGTGGTTTCCGGGGCCATATCAGGCCGGTGACAGGGGTCGCTCCTGTCGCTGTGGGGAAGTCATTGGCCATGCTGGGGGCCCCGTCACCCACATGTGCAGCCTGAGCTCCAGCCCTCTGAGGGGTCTCCTGGCCTTTGAAGAACGTGTTCACTGTGTTTTGGAGCCACTCCTAGGGAAGCTGAGGGCTGACTCCTGGCTCTGTGCTCAGGGATCATGCCCACTGGGGCTCCGGGGGCCAGATCGGGTGCGTGCGAGGCAAGTGCCCTCCCCTCTGGACTAACGCTCTGGCCTTAGCACCCTGATTTTATTTATTTATTTATTTATTTTTGCTTTTTGGGTCACACCCAGAGATGCCCAGGGGTCATTCCTGGCTCCGTACTCAGGAATCACTCCTGGCTGTGCTTGGGGGACCATATGGGATGCCGGGGATCGTACCCAGGTTGGCCTCGTGCAAGGCAAATGCCCCACCCACTGTGCTATCGCTCAGGCCCCAGCCCCAGCCCCTTGATTCTTAAACCAAGGTTCTAGACGCTGGGGGTGTGGGGACAGGCCTGACAGACGTTGCCTGTTGCCTCAGGCAGTGGCCATCACGCTCACTCCCCGGAAGACCCTTGGGGTCCAGATACATGTCCATGGACATGGGACCTTCTTAGACACGAGCTGTGTCACTGTGTAGGGGATGGCGGTGCTCGGAGAAGCCGGCCAGTGTGGGGGGCTGCCCTTGGCACTGCCCTCTACGTGTGGACGGGCCGGCTGGGGCTGCTGGTGGGCGCCCCGCCCCCACCCTCCCTGTCTCACTTCCGGCTGTGCAGGACACTGAATGGCCTTCTTGTTTATTACTGTTGGGGTGCTGGGAGCTGGGTTCTGGGTCAGCGCAGGCAGCTTGGTCCTGGGGTCCCACCTGGGTTCTGAGGCCCTGGGGGACAGGCGGAAGGGGACCGTCCCAGTCTGAAAGCAGAGCAGCTCCGCACCATGCCCCCGACGACTCTGGGCGAGCATCTCGTCCTCCCGCAGAGGCCAGGAGAGGCGGGGAGGGGTGTGGCTCTCCCCTTTGCAGCTTCATGACGCTCTGGCCATGGTGGCAGCGGACCCACAGCTGGGGCAGGCCTGGCCCTGCACACTTTCCCACGCTGGCCCCGGTCACCAGTGGCCGCCTTTCCTGCACAGAGGTCGCGGGGTCGGGGGTCATGATGCTTGTGGGCCTTCCTGCTGCCCAGACTGGCCTGGCCCTCGCTCGTTCAGGCTCCTCCGCCCCTCAGAGCACGTGGAGTCCCGTGCTCCCGCTTCTGAGTGTGCAGCAGAGTCCCCATGCCGGCAGCCGGCCCTGTCTCCTCACAAGTGTCCAGGTCGGGCTGGACATGCCGAACATGACTCAGTTCCTCCTGCTCCCCCCCTGAATCTAGAATGAGGGGGACGTGCTCCCGCCTTCCACCCTGGCTCTGCTGCTCCATCCCAGGCCTGGCTCTGCCGCTGACCGGACTCGGGACCCAGTCAAGGGCCCTTTCCGGGATTCCCATCTGCTCTGTCCCTCTCCTCTGGGCTGAGGTTGGGGTGCAGGATGGGTTCTGGGCCAGGCCCTCACATTGGAGGGGGCCAGAAGTAGATGTTGGGGAACTGGCTCTTCACTCCAGAATTAAGTCGGGGCCCAATTGGGGGCCAAGGGGTCTGTGCACTGCGTGGCCGCATGGGACCCTTACCCTGGGCCTTGGTGTTGGGGCGGGGGGTGTCATTCTCAGTGTTGGGGGACAGGGTGTCTGTCCTCAGTGTTGGGGGGTTGGGGGTTGTTTGTCCTCAGTGTCAGGGTGGGGAGGTGTCTGCCCTCAGTGTTGGGGGTGTTTTGACATATTTTATGGGGCTCCTCATTTGGGCCCCCCTCTTCCCTTCAGGGACTGTTGGTCCCTGAGCTGGGCTCTGGGCCCTTTCTGCCCTTTCTCTTGGGGAACCCATGGTGGGGGTGGGCTGGCACCCTGGGCCTGTGGGGGGTGCCGCAGAATGCAGGGCATTTCTGGTCATTGTCTGTGAGACCCCAGCCCCTGTTCTTGTACCCTTCACTGGCTCATGGAAGTGGGGCCCATATCTCGCCAGGACCTGCTGGGGTCTGGCTGGGTTGCCTGGAGCCCCCGGGTCACCGTGTTGGCTGGGACTGCAGCCTCTCGTCTCTGCACAGGATTTGATTCTGTGGAGATTTTGTTTTTACTTGGGTGCCGCCCTGGTGGTTTGGGTGCTCACTCGGCCTGATTCTGGGGCTTCTGTGGTGACGGTCCAGCCTGGATCTCCCTTTGGTGTGACCCCAGTGACCCACTGACATTTAGAACTCCTCAGCAACTGACAAGCCCGTTTGTTTTGTTGGTTTGGGGGTCCCTTCCGCCCTGCACTTTCGAGGGGGGACATGCTCGATCGGCCCCATGAGGTTCCCTCCAGCATCATGTGGCCCCAGAGCAGGCAACCCCGGTGTGGGTGGCGGGGGGCCTTCCAGGGCGGTGCCTGGCTGGCGTGTTTGCGTTGCTGCACACCCAGGAATGTGGCCTTTTTGCTCCAGTCCCACTTGCTGTGGCTCTTCTTGAGGGAGTGCCCAGGAGCCTGGCTCTACCTGGAGCCTGTCAGGGTGCCCACTGTGGAGGCCGAGAGCATCCGACTTAGCAGAACCCGTGCTTGGCTCCTGTCCTCACGTAGGGCTGGACCGGGAGCTGAGGCTCATGCTGAAACGTTCCCTGAGACAGACAGATCTCCGGTGCGGCCAGCGGACGCCAGTGCTGGAGGGGGGGGGTTCTGGGGGAACCGAGTCTTTGTCTCTCTCTACGGGCCGAAGCCCCCGGATCCCGGGATGCAGAAGGCCGTGCTCTGCCACTCCCCCTGCCGTCGCCTGCCCAGGCCAGCTCTCAGGCCCCTGCCACCAAGGCTGACTGTTGATGCTGGGACTTCCGGTGATGGCCTCACACACGCATTGTTTGGGGTTTCGAGAAAGGAAAGGGCAGGGTGGGAAAAGAAAATGACACTCTGCACGCCAGAAGGCATTTGAGACAGCCTCGGCTGCTCGCCGTGACTCACCCTTCCAGCATGGCATGTCCCCTGGGCTCTGTGTGTGTGCGTGTGGGTACAGCATACATGTGCATGGGGTGCATATGTGTGCTTGGGATGTGGCCATGTGAGCTGGGGGGTTGGGAGGCCCTCTGGTGGTGTGAGCTGGCGGTGGGGGTGAATAGGGGGGGTCTCTGCTCGGCTCTCTTCAGCCCTGCCGTCCTGGTGTCTGGTCATGTGTCCGTGCATGCCTGTCCCTTGGTTGCTGGCCCTGCCGTGCATGTCCTCTGACCGGCTCTCTGCGGGTCCGGGAGCCCGTCGTGGTCCTGCGGCGGGACCGGAAGCCCTGTGGCTTTCCCAGCCCCGTGTGTCTCCCACGGTTTGTCTTCCTCTTCCCCCTCCTCCGGCTCGGATTCCCTCTAATTGCAGCCAGGCATCCCGTCTGGGCCTGCGTGGGTGCGGCTCTGGCCCCCATGTTCTCTCTCCTCAGAGGGATTCACAGCAGCTTTCCTAGGATCCCCTGGTGCTATTTTTAGTCTTCCGGGTCTGACACCCGGCACCAGCATGGAGCTCTGTGGCAGGGGCACCCGTATGGCTTTGGGGGCGGCTTCTTCCCACGGTGCCGAGGAGGGTGCCCAGCTTGGCGGCCCGTCGTGTTGCTATGTTATTGGTTCACGGGGGTCTTCCCAGTGTTGCTCGGGGTTCCCTCCTGGTGACCCTGGGCACTGCATGCTCTCCCAATCATCCTGGCACTGCTGCCCAGAACTGGGGGCCTGGGGACACAGGGACTAACTGTGCTGGGGACAGAATCCGCTTGGCCTCACTGTCACGCCCCCCAAGCCACCTCCTGGCCCGGGGAGTGGTCTTGAGGTTCTCAGCTGCCCTGGCGGGGAGTGGAGGGAAGGAGCTGCCTGTTCTTTCAGGGGCCGAGGCTTGGGGTCCCGGCAGCCCCAGAGCTGAGTGGCTGTCACTGCCTCCTGCCGCTCGAGTGTGCCCATGGCCCGAGCAGAAGCCACCCTGGACCCACTTGTCCACCTTCTCTGTCTGCGACAGCTGGCCTTCAGGGCCTGTGTGAGGGGCTGACACCGGGGGCTTCGCTTGCTACCGGCTCGTGGCTGCATTTCTCTGCCTGTGGGTCTTGCTGGCGTGGAGAGATGGGTGGGCCTGGGCAGGACGGTTGTCCCCAGGCTGCGGCCAGCCGCTCTGCTTCCACTGAGGTTCCCCAGGAGTCGGACCCGCTGGTCCTTGTCAGAAGCCCCCAGAGGGCCCGTGGGAGGTGGGCACCGCAGCCCCTGCTTCCTGAGATCCCGATAGAGAGGGGGTACCCCCCATCCTGCCGCAGAGGCACCCACGAGGAAGGGTCAGAGCTGGACAAACTTACGGAAGGAGCACTGTTGGCGGCAGGGGAGGGAGGCAAGTGCTCTCTGCCGAGCCCAGAATCTCCCAGCCCCGGGTCCAGCAGCAGAGGCCCGACCCTGTCGCTGGGGTCCCGGGAAACAGGTGACAAGCCATGTCATGGGCGCCATGTGGGCGAGGAGACCCCAGGGCTGTCGTCGTCCTGAGCCCTGCTCACGCGCAAGAACATGTGCTGTTTGCTGCCCTGTGTGTGAGGGGCAGGGCAGAGCATATCTCGGGACCTGGGGGACAGGCCCCTGGGCAGAGCCTTTGTGACCAGAGGTCGCCCCCCTGGGGTGGGCCCCAGCCGGATGGGGGCGGAGCCACTCGGGCTCTGTGGGGGCAGAGAGAAGGACATTGCCCGGAAGTGGGGCCACCCTTGCGTGGGAGGTGCCGCCCCCACCCCGGCATCCGCTCGCTGCCTTCCAGAGCCGGAGAACCCGCCAAGCATGAGGAGAGCCAGCTGCTTCGTCCCGCCCCCGGCCCAGTCCCTGACTTGGTCCCCATTCCCACCCCCCATTCCCGGGGACCATAGGTCTGCCCAGCTCTACAGGGAAAGTGGCCTCACAGCACTGAGATGGGAGACCCCAGGGTCCACCCGACTCCCACCTGTGACCTCTGGGCCATCCCTGGAGCCCTGTCCCATGGCCAGACCCTGTGGTCACAGACAGGCCAAGCAGGTAGAAACCACCTGTGGATAGGCCCACGAGCGCCCCTCAGACTGCCGGGGTGGGGTGAAGACACGCCCAACAGGAGGCTCGGGGAGACCCCCGGGGCTGGAACCCCGCAGGCTTCTGGCCCGTAGGATGCAGATGGGCATGACCGCTCTCGGGGATGCTCTCGGGGATGCTCTGGAGACAGCCTTGCTCCCCCCTGCAGGGGTTGGTGCCCCCGCAGAGATGCAGGGAGTCAGGCCATACTGTCACACTTGCGGGGAGAGGACCCTACCCAGAGATGCTGGGAGAGAACACGGGGACCCGGGTGGGGGCCGGGCCCGAACCTGTGACCAGGTGGTTTTGTAGGGGGCCGCAGTTGGGCCGGCACTGCCCGGCCCTCTGAGAGCCCGTGGCATTCTCTGTCTGCGCCCCCCTCTGGGTGTTCTGGGCTTCACCTGCCCCTGCACTCGGCTTCATTTTTTTAGGTTTGGGGCCACATCTGGCTGTGCTCAAGCCCTCTTGGCTTTGCACTCAGGGATCACTCCTGGGGAGCTTGGGGGACCCTGTGGGATGCTGGGGATGGAACCCGGGTCGGCCGCGTGCCAGGCAGACGCCCTCTCTGTGGTGCTACGGCTCGGCCCATCCCCACCCCAGCCATGCCGTGGTGGGTTGGAATAATCCTGGTGTGGGCAAGTTCCTTATAGAGCCCCCCCGTGGATGGAACTTCACATGTGATGCTGAACCTAGGGGTGATTTGGTCCCCCCCCCCCAGTAAGTGTCATGAATGATTCCTAAGAGTCCGGGTGTGCAGGGAGTGGGGGGGGGGGTGAGTTGGTGGCTGCTGCTGCCACACTCGGTGAGTTGGTTACCAGGTGGAAGCTGCTGGAACCATGGGAGGAGGATGTGGGTGTTGCTGCCACCAAGGAGGAAAACAAAACCTGAACTTGATCCTGGATCAGGTCGGGGCAGGGTCAGGGCTGGGGAGGAGCGGAGTGAGGCTGAGTTCAGTCTCCCTGGGCAGTGCTGAGCGGGACGGGGACCCCGATTACGCAAGCAGAACCCGGGTTTGGAGTCTCCTTGTTGGGCCTCAGGAAGCCACGTGTCGTCCCTTGCCCACCCTGCACCACTCCCATCCCACCTTCCTGTCCGGCAGGTTCTCTTTGGGGCAGTGCTCAGACTTTTTTTTTTTTTGCTTTTTGGTTTACACCCGGCGTTGCTCAGGGGTTCCTTCTGGCTCTGCACTCAGGAATTACTCCTGGCAGTGCTCAGGGATCATATGCGATGCTGGGACTCAAAGCCGGGTCGGCCACGTGAAGGCAAATGCCCTCCCTGCTGTATTATCGCTCCAGCCCCAGTGCTCAGACTTTTAGAGATAGAGATGAGGGATTGCAGCATTCCCAGACTGTATCTTGCCTGGTGGGAGCAGAGCGGGACATGGTCCCTGACTTACACAGACCTGTGATCTCTCCCAGGCCCCTGGGGTCCCTGCCACTCCTCAGCCTGTCAACAGGGGGCGCTGCTGAGTTGGCCAGGGGCAGCCTGTGGGGCGGGGCTGGTGGGGCGGTGCCTGCATGTCCCCTCCTCCTGCAGCCAAAGGTGCTGCCCAGTGTCGCTCGGCCGGAGTCTCCGGAGCTGGCCCAGGCAGGCGGTCACCTCCTTGGGCGTCTTGTTTATTTCCGGCCCCGGATCTCTGGAGTTTATTCCCCGGGTGTCAGGGTCACACCTGACGCCACGTAGACTGGGCCAGGTAAGTGCCACCAGGGTTCTGTGCTCCGTACTCCACTCTCCTCGTGGCCGTGTGTGGCCTCCACAGCCCGCGGGTGTCTGGGCGGCCTCTTCCACTTCTGCTGCGTTTCCCAGCCTCTCTTGTTTGCCTGGTCTCCTGTGATCCTCAAGATTGCCATCCAGGGTCTGGTCGGGGAGCCTTTCCCTGGGGCTGGGGCGGTCAGACACCTGTGAGGGTTCTTCTAGCCTAAGTTTGTTTTTTTGGGGGGTCATACCCCGCGATGTTCAGGGGTTATTTCTGGCTTTGCACTGAGGAATTACTCCTGGCTGTGCTCAGGGGACCATATAGGATGCCAGGGATTGAACCTGGGTCATCAGCAAACGTCCTACCTGCTGTGCTATGGCTCCGGCCCCCTAAGTCTGTTTTATTTATTTATTTATTTATTTATTGCCACACCTGGCAGTGCTTAGGGCTTAGGGCTTACCCCTGGCTCGGTACTCAGGAATCACTCCTGGCAGTGCTCGGGGGACCCTCTGGGGTGCCAGGTATCGATCCTGGATTGGTCACTTGCAAGGCAAAGACCTGCTGGCTGTGCTGTTCCTGGCCCCCAGCCTGTCTTGAGCCCGGTTGCAGTGCTGTATTCCCGGCCACTTGCAGCTTCTCTGTTGGGGTGAGGCTGATCGCTCTGCATGCTCCGCATGTGTGTCTGGCGTTCACATGGTCCAGGGATGAAGGAGCTGGTTTCTGTGGGTTCCCAGTGCCTTTTCGGTGTTCTGAGATGACACTTTCCCCTGGCTCTGTTGGGTGTGTCCACCACCCAGACGGTGTCCAGGCCGCATGCTCAGAGGCTGATACCCCTGGCGAGGCATTTTGTGGACGTGGCCCCCTCAGCTCCTCCCCACCCCCTCTACTTGTGAGCACCGTAGAGCATCTGTCCGAGGGACCTGCGGGTGGAGACGGGCCTGGTAACCTGCCAACAGGCTCCAGCCGCTGGGAACCGGGTCGCCTTCCCTTCCCTTCCCGCCAGCAGCTTGGCGGCTTGTCTTCTGTGAGCTCCTGCCTTAGCTCTGGGTCCAAGTGACACAGGAGTGGAGGTTTCCCGGTCATTGGAGCCTGTGGGGAGGGTCCCCTGGTTCTCCTGGTCACACCCCCAAGTGGGCTGCTCCAGAGACACATGGGGACTCTGGTGGAGGGTGGGGGTTCTAGCCCTGGCCCTTGGCTGGAGGGTGCCTCAGGAGGCGAGGCGAGGGGCTCATGCCTCCTTCCTGTCAGCGAGGGTGACTGGGGGTGGGATTGTGCACCCATGCAGGGAAAGGAGAGCTGGAGCTTACTGCCTCCCCTGCCTTTCCCTACCCTCGCCTCTGCTCTCCATGTCCCCCAGCTGACCTTTGCTCTGTTTCCTGGGAAAGTGAACATCACCCCTAAGTTGCCCAGTCCCATGGGCCGATTGCACACACACGGACAGAACTTTCTGGTTGGCTGGCGCGAGGCAGGATTGTGTGGGCACGAGGGTTGGAGAGTTGGAGGCAGGGCCTGGCCAGTGGCTCGCTCAGCTGCCCTGGGGCCAGCACACTGCACTGTCCCCCTCTGCTCCTCCCCCTCCCTCCTGATCACCGGTGTCTTTGGGCTGCCAATCTCCAGAAGACTTCCGCCCACCTGAACCTTCTCACTCACTCACGCTTTGTTCATTGGTAGTTGGGGCCGTGCCAGGGTGCTGGGCACCCAGGGGCCCAGCCGACCCACCTCTGCTCGCTCCTGCATGGCCAGTAGCCTTGAGACCTCTGCCTGTGTGTGTGGCACCGAGACTCCGGGTTGCCTGTGGATCAGTGGCCGTGTGCTCTGCCGTCTCCGCTGCCCTTGCTGAGAACCAGTGCTGGGTGGGGAAGCTCCAGCGGCCGCTGCCAAAAGCTTCCCATTGCGTGTGCGTGCTTGTGTGTGCAGGTGTGCTTGTGTGTGTGTGTGTGTGTGTGTATGTGTGTTTGCGTACATGTGTGAGTGCATGCATGTGTGTGCATGTGCATGTATGCATGTGTGTGTGTGCGTTTGTGCATGTGTGCGCGCGCACGTGTGTGAGAGAGTGAGCAAGAGTGAGAGTGCGAGCACACGTGACCTTCCACCGGTACTCTTTATTTAGGGTGGCTGTGGCATGGCTGATTTTGTTTCCATACAAAGGTACAAAGGTACAAAGACTCCTGTGGCAGGCATTACAGGGCAGCAGAGAGGGCACTGGCCTTGTGTGTGTGGTCTGCTCTACTTCCGTCCCTGGCACCACCATGGCCCCCCCGAACTTCACCAGGAGCAGCCCTGAGCACTGCCAGGTGCGCCCCCCAAAACTTTTGAGAAAATTACGTGGTGGAGGAAACTCCCATCGCCTGCGCTCGTCTCCATTTGACTTTCTGTGCCTGACGCTTTGTGTTCTATCTGGGGGCTGCGCTCGTCGGTGCTGGGGACCAGTCTCAGGCTCAATGCTTAGGAGTGGCCCCGACAGTGCTCAGTGGCCCTTCCACGGTGCCGGGATCGGAGCAGGCTGGCAGGTGCTCTGCACCCATGGCGGTTTGGTTTACTTAACAGAATTTAGATTTCCCTTCCCCTTTGTTTTCATCAGGGCTGGAGCGATAGCACAGCAAGTTGGGCGTTTGCCTTGCATGCAGGTCGGCTGAGTTCGATTCCTCTGCCCCTCTCAGAGAGCCCGGCAAGCGCGGAGAGTATCTCGCCTGCATGGCAAAGCCTGGCAAGCTCCCCGTGACGTATTCGATATTCCAAACACAGTAACAAGTGTCACAATGGAGATGTTACTAGGCCAGCTCGAGCAAATCGATGAACAATGGGAGGACAGTGATAGTGACTGTTGTTTCCATCGTCCTCTCTCCAGGGCCTGGGGTGCAGCTGGGGCTGAGCCTTAGTTGGCTGTGTGCGCTGTCCCCCCTGCTCTGATCTTGCTCTGGGCCCCTGTTGTTATGGTTTTTGGGGCCACACCCCATGATGCTCAGGACTTGCTCTTGTCTCTGTGCTTAAGAATCACTCCTGGGTTGGAATAATAGCACAGCGGTAGGGCGTTTGCCTTGCATGCAGTCGACCCAGGTTCGATTCCCAGCATCCCATATGATCCCCCAAGCACTGCCAGGAGTGATTCCTGAGTGTAGAGCCAGGAGTAACCCCTGAGCATCGCTGGGTGCGACCCAAAAAGAAAAAAAAAAGGAAGAAGAATCACTCCTGGCAGTGCTTGGGGACCATATGGGGTGCCAGGGATGGAGCCCGGGTCAGCCACAGGCCAGCAAGCGCCCTCCATCCTGTTGCTCCAGGCCCACCGTTCATGGTTTTGCTGTACAGTGATGCCCGCTGCACCCCCAAAGTGCCCGGACCGCCCCCTTGCCCAGGGCTTCCAGCCGCCTCCTCCCTCCCCGCCCCTCGGCTCCAGCTTCTCGGTGAAGATGGGGACAGTGATGGCAAGAGTTGGAGTGCTCGGGTGTGGCTGCCTCCCTCCCTGCCTTCCCGGCCTTCCCCAGTGGCTCGAATTCACCCCCTGTCCCCTGTCCCCATCTCTTGGTGCTTTGGCTGTCTGCTAGGGGACAGCTGTTTTCTCACTGGCCATGGAGCACACGCAGGCTGCAGTCAGCTCTGAGGGAGGGCGGCTGTTGCCCACGAGAGCGTCTCCTGCGGGTCCTTAGCCCGCGCCGAGGGAAAGGCTGATGGGCGCTCCGACAAACACATGCCCACGGGGGTTGAAACAGGAAGTCCCTCCCCAGTGTCTGGCCCCTGCTCCCTGTCCAGCAAGGCCCCTGGGGGTTCCTGCGCTCCCCAGCCGAGCCCTCGAGATGGCCTTGCCCAGCCCCGGGGGCGACAAGCCTGTCCTCCTGTGCCCCCATCACTTGGTCCCCAGCGATGGGTCCTTGGGGACAAACCCTCTCTGGAGACACTGGGTGGCGGCACCTGGGGCCCCTCTCATGGTATGGGGTGCTCCAAGGCAAGTGCTCTGCTCTGGAGGCCAGTGTTCTGGGAGCAGCCTGGCCTGTGTGCCGGGCAGCAGGGGTGTGGAGTTAGGGCCACTTCCTGCCACGGCTGCAAGGGCCTCCTTGGGCCCCCCACGGCTCTCTCTCTCCCCGAAGGAAGCACAATCCCCACCAGCTCTGCAGTGAGTCACTCCCACCAGGAACGTTTCTGGGGTTTAGGGGTCACACTTGGTGGTACTCAGAAGCTGTCAGCTAGTGCTCAGAGTGCCCAGCCTGACTGCCCTGGCCCAGATCTCAGTCAACTCATGACAAGCACCCCCCGAGCTTGGGCCCGTCTTGCTAGTCTCCGTGCCTGGGCAGGTCCCACTTGGCCCCGAGCTGAGGGGAGCAAGGAGCCGACTGTGGGGGCTGGGGTCTGCCTGTGAAACGCTGTCGCTGCAGTGTGAAGTGTGGCAGCTTCCAGAACAGTAAAAATAGAGTTCCAACGTGGTCGCCAGCTCCCTCCCTCAGCCTGTGCCTGGAGATGCCAGCATCTTCCCTGGTCAGTGGGCACATGGCGTTGGCAGGGCCCATCAGCTGTATCTGGTCAGCTTGTGTCCGGTCAGCCTGTGTCTGGGTTGTCTCCATGTCCATTCAGCTCTGTGTCCACTCAGCTCTGTGTCCACTCAGCTATGTGTCCACTCAGGTCTTCGTCCATTCAGCTCTTTGTCCACTCAGCTCTGTGTCCACTCAGCTCTGTGTCCATTTAGCTCTGTGTCTACTCAGCTCTGTCTCCAGTCAGCCTGTGTCCCATCAGGCTGTGTTTGGTTTGCCTCCATGTTCAGTGTGTCCACTCAGCTCTGTGTCCGGGTCAGCTTTGTGGCCTGGTCAGCTTTATATCCGGTCAGCTCTGTGTCCACTCAGCTCTGTGTCCGGGTCAGCTTTGTGGCCTGGTCAGCTCTGTGTCCAGTTATTTCTGTGTCCAATCAGCTCTGTGTTCAGTCGGCTGTGTCCGGGTCAGCTGTGTCCAGTTAGCTCTGTGTCCACTCAGTTCCTGTGTCCACTCAGCTCAGTGTCCAGTCGGTTCTATGTCTGATCGGCTCTGTGTCCAGTCAGCTCTATGTCCGGGTCAGCTCTATGGTCAGGTCGGCTATATCCACTCAGCTCTCTGTCTGGGTCAGCTCTGTCCAGTCAGCTCTGTGTCTGATAGGTTCTATGTCCGGTTGACTCTGTCCAGTTGGCTCTGTGTCCAGTTGCTCATTTTCGGTCATCTGTGTCTAGTCAGTTCTGTCCAGTCAGGTTTGTCTGTTCAAGTATGTCCAGTGTCCCTTTAGCTCTGTGTCCGGTCAGCTTTGTGTCCAGTCGGCTCTGTGTCTGGTCAGCTCTGTCCAGTCGGCTCTGTGTCCAGCTGCTCTGTTTTCGGTCATTTGTTGTTCAGTCAGTTCTGCCCAGTCAGGTCTGTGGTCAGCTCTGTGTCCACGCCCTCAGGGGGACAGAGTTGTGTAAGTTGTGTAAGTGCAGGAGTTGACCCCTCACACGGAGTAACGAGGCGGCCAGCAGAGTTGGGGCTTGAGAGTCTGGAAGGAGCCTGAGGAGGGACCCCACTGGGGACCCTCGGTCCTGGCCGACCTGCGCATTGGCCGTATCTGGGCACATGGGAAACGCACGCACTGTCGCTGAGCAAGGACACGGCAGCCTTGCCTGGGCAGCACTGCCAGCACTGAGGCCGCGGGCGGTGTGAGGAAATACTGGCGTCACATGTGGTACCCGGTGTCACTCTGCAAGACAGGCTGAGGCCGCGTCTCAGCTGCTGAGCTGGCCCCTGGGTCCGGGAGAGCAGCATAGCACTTCTCCCGTGGACCCGTGAGGTGATGTCAGGGCTTCTTCAGAATCCATGTGTGCAAGATGGTTGGAGAAGGACAGGCAGACTGACAGCATTCTCCGTTCAGTGTTATTTGGCGGTGAGAGAAATCCCAGCTGATGTTGAAGCAAGTGAGCCCATGGGCCTGTGCCGGGGTCCACAATGTATCCTCGCGTTCCCAGATCCTGGAACTTGAGCCTTCTCTGACCCGTCACTTCCTGTGTGCCCAGAGCTCGAGTCTGTGAACTGACACTTGCTGGAGTGATGCCATGCGCTCTGTCCAGAACATTCTGAGGCTTCACCAGCCTGGCTCACGGGTCACCTTTTCTTTCAGTGCCCGAAGACCTGTCATTGGAAGAGAGAGAAGAACTTCTGGACATCCGTCGGAGGAAAAAGGAACTCATTGATGACATTGAGGTAAGAGGGGCTGCGCATTTTTTAAAAAATTTTTATTTATTTTGCTTTTTGGGTCACACCCAGTGATGCACAGGGGTCATTCCTGACTCTATACTCAGGAATTACCCCTGGAGGTGCTCAGGGGCCCATATGGGATGCTGGGAAGTGAACCCAGGTTGGCCGAGTGCAAGGCAAACACTCCACCCGCTGTGCTGTCGCTCCAGCCCTGGGGCCGTGCATTCTTGCTCTGGTCTGAAGGCCTGCGCACACGTGTATGCAAGTGCGTGTGTGCACATATGCATACGTGTGTGTACATGCATGCATGTGTGTGTGTGTGTTTGTGTGTGTATGTGCATGAACGTGTGTGTGTGCGCACGTGCCATATGCAGAGGCGCCTGAGTCACAGAATGGAGACGGTGAGGCCGGGCTGGCGTCAGTGGACATTTTCGGGGCTCCCAGTCCCCCATGCTGTGGTCCTGGCACCTGCCTTGCAGGAGCTTTGCGAGGCGTGAAGGCGCTTCCCTGACCACACTGGGTAGTGTTGCCCCAGGCCTCATGTCCTAGAGCAGGTGTCCAGACAGGCGGTCACTCCTTCCTGGGCAGGCCCCAGGGCTGGGGTTTCCTGGCATGCTGTGCTTGTGTCCTTCTGAAGTGTCCCTCCCCCTGGTGGGGCTAGCCGGCGTGGTGGAGCCTTGGGGGAAATGCTTGGATGGAGCAGCTCAGAGGGGGCCTGAGTTGTGGGGTCCTGGTTTCCCTGCCTGACTCTGGCTAGGAGCGTGGGGCCGGCTTGGCACCTGCTCTGTGCTGGGGGGACCGACATGGGAGCCACGGACAGACAGCCGTGCTTCGGGGTGGGGGGGTGCTCCCTCTGGCTGTTCTTGTCCTTCGAGTGTGCGTGGCTCCTCGAGGCTTCCCCAGGCTTCCTCATGGCCCCTTGGCCCCACCGACGAGCTCAGCTGAGCCCTTAGTTCATGTGCTTCTCCCCCAGAGACTGAAGTACGAGATCGCGGAGGTGATGACGGAGATCGACAACCTGACTTCGGTGGAGGAGAGGTACAAGAGGGCAGAGGGCAGAGGGCATGGGGCTGGTGGTTGATGGGCTGGGAAGGTTGCGGCCTTGCTGTGCTGTGAGCATGGAGGTGACATTCCTGTTCACTTCACTGCACAGTAAAACATCCCAGAGGAACAAGCAGATTGCCATGGGCAGGAAGAAGTTCAACATGGACCCCAAAAAGGTAGGCTGGTGCGGGGGTCTCTGCTGGGGTCTGGTGGCTGTGCCTTTTGGCCCTGGGCCCTTACTCCTGAGGTCATGTCAGGCTTTGTGAGTCAGGACTGGCCCTTTGAGTGCCCTCATGGGCCCCCGGTGGTGGCCGGGCTGGGGCCTGCTGGGGCGTTGCTGTTCTTGGGTGGGGCAGCGGAGTGGGTCCAGGTTCACTTTCTGGGCTTCCTGGTCATGGGGCCTCGAGGGTGAGTCAGACAGAGGAGCCAGAGGTGGAAGCGCCCACGGAGCTGGGGGGGACACCGTGCTCGGGGGCACTGGCCAGACTGATGTGGGTCCGGACACATACACGCACCCCCAACAGACACACACACACAGACACACAACCACAGACATACCACAGACACACACACCACAGACACATATACAGAGACACATATACACACACCACAGACACACAACCCCTCACAGACACATACACACAGACACAGACACCCACACCACAGACACATAGACACACACACAGACCACATAGACACACAAACAGACACACACCACACACACAGACATACAACACACACCACACAGACACACCACACACAGATACAGACACACCACACACGGATACACACATATACATACACACAGAGATAAAGATATGCAGACACACAACAGACACAAACACACAGACATACACAGACACAGACACAAACACAAAGGCACAGACACATGCAGACGCACACAGACACAAACACAAAGACACACAGACACACACACAGACACAGATACACAGACAACCCTTATAGACACACACGTATGCATGCACACCCCCCCCACACACATATTCCCCCCATGTACACACGGCACACACACACACACACACACACACACACAGCCACACCTCACACAGTCAGACACACACCATGCTTTTGCCAGCCCTGTGGGGAGCCCGAAGTGAGCGTTTGCAGCTGGGCTGGGTCCAGATTCCTTCTGGATCTTTCCATGGCCCAGTGCCACCCCATGGCCTTGGGGAGAATGGATAGTCGGCCCCAAGGTGTGTTTGTACCCACCCCATTGCCCAGTGCCCGCGTGCTGGGAACAGCCTCAGCCCCTTGTTCCCGCTGCCCGAGTGCCTGCTTGCCCCCCCGCTGCTCGGCTGTCACGTGTGGGTCATGCTGCGCCCCCTCCTCCCCTCCCTCCATGCTCGTGGTTCTGGCCAGCTGGACAGCGGCTCTGTGGGGCCTGGGGCTGGGTGCGGCACTCCCTTCACAGCCATGCTGTCTTCGTCCTTGGGCCCCAGCGGCGACCTCAGAGCTTACTCCAACGGTTCCTGCAGGCCCTGTGCCATGCTGGGAATCTGCCTTTCCCACTACACTCTCGCTCTGGCCACCAAAATTTTGGTCTTTGTGCTCGGTAACCCTCGGCCCCTCGAAGCACAGTGCTTGGGAGTCGCTCCCGGAAGTGCCGGAGGCCCTGCACCTGCTGCTCTGGTAGGAACCTCGCATCGAGGCTTGGAACCCCCAAAGCCACTCTGGGGCGGTTCTCCGGATTCACATCTGCTTGAAGAACTTTGGGGTGTCCCTGAATCCAGCCCCCACGCAGGTTTCCCGAGAACTGCCAGGGAGCATGGGAACATTCTTTAGAACCTTCTAGGGCTTCCATTCCTGCTCTCGTGTCAAGGCTGGGGACAGTGAGTCCAGGACACGCTGTATTGGCAAACCCCCACCCTGAGTGGTGTGTAGGCGGAAGGCATGGACGGATGGACGGACGGACGGGCAGACGGGTGGACAGACAGACGGGCGAAGGAGGCTCCACAGACTGTTTGCATTCCTCACCCTTCAGTGATGCCTAAAATATCCCTGCCAGTTCTGCCCGGCGGCGTCCTTGCCATTCTGTCGCTGATCAGAGCAGATGGCACCTGCTGTCGACACGTGCGTCGCGCACGGGTGGCGGAGGCGCTTGTCTTAGCGCGGGTGGTGGCTTCACCCCCGCAGGGAGCCACCCCTCTCCCTGAGGTGATCTGGGCTGCATGGCAGGGTTCTGTACGTGCACTCATGATGTGTCCGTGTGTGTGCTGTGTGTGGTGTGTTTGCGTTCACGCATGATGTGTACGTGTGCACTTAAAGGGCACCTGTCCTATCTGACAAGGGCTCCCCCGTCATGACCTCCAGGTGCCCCGCTTGAGTTTGGGGGCACCCTGTGAGCGAGTCCTGTCTCATACCTGCTTTCCCAGCATGTGTCAGCAGACCTTCCTGGGAAACTGAGGCACCATGCCATGGCGACATCTCTGCCTCTTGCCATCGCAGCCAGGGTCCTGTGTCCTCCAGGGCCTCTCGGGTGGCTGACCTCTTGGTCAGGGACCTGGGGCTCCCCTGCCCAGCTCCTCAGGCAAAGCAGTTTGCCTCAGGGCTTAAACACCAGTGTCCCTCCAACCCGAACTCGGGGTCCAGGCTGGCACCGGGCAAGGGCGCTGCTGTGTCATGGGCAGAGCTGTCTGTGTGTGACCGCACCCACTGCAGTTCCTTCCAGAAATAGACAGATTTGGGGCCGTCAGACTCTTCGCTCAGGGGAGGATGTTTCCATTGAAAATCCAGCATCCGGCATGTGGGTTTCAGCTGGACCGTGTGAATTCACAAATTCAGACATGCCTGCTCCGCATACACCCTGCTGGCCATCAGCGCCGCCCGCCGCTGTCCAGGCCCTTTCCAGCTCTGCCGGGAGAATGTTACAGAAGCACTCGTCATCTTCCTAGGGTGGATCTTCCCAGTCTGGGGGGAATTGCCCTGTAGTCACTGTGGGTGTTCCCGAGTTTGGGAGGAAAACAGGACGGCTCAGAGGGGCGGATTCCCTCCTCAGGCCTGTTGGCGCCTCCGGCCAGACTGCCCACGCTGGAGGCCAGGTGGCCTCTCCAGATAGGGCTGTTGGTTGCCCCCATGAGGTCTTCCGGGCTTCGACAGTCTGGAGAGCCCCCTGATAGCTCCCAGCACGGGCTCTGCAGGGGTGGCCAGGGGGCTGGGCTGGTCTCTCTTTCACAGGATGGCTGTCAGGGCTCCTGGGGTGGTACCTGCAGTCCAGGTCAGAGGACGGTCATAGTCAGAAGCCAGAGGCTCCTCCGCGCCCCTCTGCAGATTGTGTTCAGGGCGGACTCTCCGCCCAGGGTGCCACGTGGGAGGCTGGGAAGACGGTTCTTGGGTGAAGGCAGGCGAAGGTGGCCCCCTCCCACCAACACTGGTGGGAATCTGCCCTGACCTGGGGGTCAGGCTCTTGCCCCTGAGGAGGAGTGCCGTGTGGTGGTGGGGTCTGGGGTGGACCCCGAGACCCCCCTAACTGCCCTGGTGTGTGTGGGGGTTTGGGGTGAACCCCGAAACCTTTAACTGCCCTCGTGTGTGTAAGGGGGTTGGGGGTTGACCATGAGACCCCCTAACTGCCCTCGTGTGTATGTGTGGGGGGGTCGGGGTGGACCCCGAGATCCCTAATTGTCCTTGTGTGTGTATGGGTCGGGGTGGACCCTGAGACCTCTAACTGCCTCATGTGTGTGTGGGGGGGATCGGGGTGGACCCCGAGATCCCTAACTGCCCTCATGTGTGTGGGGGGTCGGGGGTGGACCATGAGACCCCTAACAGCCCTCGTGTGTGTGTGGGGGGGGGTCGAGGGTAGACCATGAGACCCCTAACTGCCCTCATGTGTTGGGGGGGTCTGGGTGGATCCCAAGACCCCTAACTGTCCTCCTGTGTGTGTTTGGGGGGTGTCAGGGTGGACCACGAAACCGCTAACTGCCCTCATGTGTGGGGTGGGTTGGGGGCGGACCCTGAGACCCCTGACTGCCCTGGTGTGTGTGTGTGGTATCTGGGGCAGACCCCGAGACCCCCTAACTGCCCTCCCTGCCCACCTTCCAGGGGATCCAGTTCCTCATCGAGAATGACCTGCTGCAGACGGCGCCCGAGGACGTGGCCCAATTCCTGTACAAAGGGGAAGGTCTCAACAAGACGGCCATCGGGGGCTACCTGGGGGAGAGGTGGGCAGGGCTTCGGGCTGGGGCATGGCCTCCCTGTTCTGGGGAACCCCGTCACCCCTTGTGATGCTGCACCTAGAATCCATCCCAGGCACTTCGGGGCTAGTGGGGCTGGCGTGGATTCTGGCAGAGGGACACTTGGCCCCTCTCTTGGGAGGGGCGAGTGTGGCTTCCTTGGCCCAGCCATCAGAAGTGAGGGGGCCTGAGGGTGGTGCCCAGTGGTGGGAGGAGGGGTGAGCCAGGCACTGGGCTAACCCAGAGGGGAGCCATGGCGGTCTCGGTGCAGACGGGGCTGTGGGGACACCAGGGACCTTCCTGCTCTCGTATCGGTCTGGTTTGTGGAGTCCACTGTCATGTCCAAGATGGTCCCCACAGTGACCCTGATGCTGTCTGAGCACTGGTCCTGCCAGCCCTGTGGGACTAGGGGTGGGGAATGGGTGCAGGGTGTGTGAGTGTGTGTGTGAGTGGGCGGGTGTGGGGTGTATGTGTACATCTGTGGGAGTGAATGGACTTGGGATGTGAGTGCATATTGAGTGTATGAGGAGGGTATGAGTGCGTATGTGTGAGTGGCGTGGGTGTGAGTGCGTGTGTGTGAGTGGGCACGGTGTGTGTGTGTGTGTGTGTGTGTGAGTGGTGCTGGGGGTGAGTGTGCGTGTGGATGTGAATGGGCATGGGGTGTGAGTGCATGTGTGTGAGTGTGTGTGTGTGTGTGAGTGGATGAGGGGGTGTGAATGAGTGCGTGTAAGTGGATCAGGGTGTGTGCGTATGTGGTGTGAATGGGCGCGGGTGTGTGAGTGTGTGTGTGAGTGGATAAGGGGGGGTGTGCGTGCATGTGTGTGCGTGTGTGAGTGCATGTGAGTGGGCTCAGGGTATGCGCCTCTGTGCATCTGTCTCGGAGCTGACAGACCCTCCTTCCTTCCCTCTCAGGGACGAGTTCAACATTAAGGTGCTTCAGGCCTTCGTGGAGCTGCACGAATTCGCTGACCTGAACCTCGTCCAAGCTCTGAGGTGGGGGGGCTGGGGACCCCAGATACACTCAAATGGGACGTGGCAGCCTCGCGGGTGGGAAGGCCTCTGCGTCCCTTGCGTTCCACCACCCCAAGTGGCCCCGTGTCCCGCAGGCAGTTCCTGTGGAGCTTCCGGCTGCCGGGCGAGGCGCAGAAGATCGACCGCATGATGGAGACCTTCGCTGCCCGCTACTGCCTGTGCAACCCCGGGGTCTTCCAGTCCACGGGTGAGTGCCGACCCCACGCCTGTCCCGTGCCCTCCCCCCACACCCCGTTCCGCCCCTGACGCCCCGCCCGCCTGCCTGCAGACACGTGCTACGTGCTGTCATTTGCCATCATCATGCTGAACACGAGCCTCCACAATCACAACGTGCGCGACAAGCCCACGGCCGAGCGCTTCGTGACCATGAACCGTGGCATCAACGAAGGCGGGGACCTCCCCGAGGAGCTGCTGCGGGTGAGCTGCGCCCTGCCCCGGCCCTGGGCCCTGGCTGCCCTCTCCCTCCCTACCGCAGGGCCCCCGGCATGCCCCCACGCACCCTCGCTTCCTCCCTTCCTCCCAACTTTCAGAACTTGTATGAGAGCATCAAGAATGAGCCCTTCAAGATCCCGGAGGACGACGGCAATGACCTGACCCACACCTTCTTCAACCCCGACCGTGAGGGCTGGCTGCTGAAGCTGGGTGAGGCGGACACGCGCGCACACGGGGAGCATCTCCAGCTCCCGTGCGAGGCGGGGGGAGGCGGGCACACGGGGAGCACCTCCAGCGCATACAGGGAGCATCTCCAGCCCCCACACAAGGCGGGCACACGGGGAGCACCTCCAGTGCACACGGGGAGCATCTCCTGCCCCTGTGTGAGGCAGGGGGGAGGCGGGCAAATGGGGAGCACCTCCAGCCCCCGCACAAGGTGGGGGGAGGCTGGCATTTGGGGAGCAACTCCAACCCCCACGTGAGGCGGGCACACGGGCACCACCTCCAGCGCACACGGGGAGCATCTCCAGGCCCTGCGCGAGGCGGGCACGCGGGCACAGGGAGCACCTCCAGCCCCCGCGGGGAGCATCTACTGCCCCTGCGCAAGGCGGGCACACGGGGAGTACCTCCAACTCCTCTGCAAGGTGGGGGGGAGGTAGGCACATGGGGAGCTTCTCTAGCCCCAGCACCGAGGCGTGGGGGCACATGGGACATGGGGGGAGGCGGGGGGAGGCAGGGCTGGCAGCTAGGCCCTTTGGCCCTTCTTGCAGCCCGTGTCTCCCTGCTGGCCCTTGGACCAGTATGGCCCCACGCTAACCTGGAGAGCCCCTTGCCCACCCCCGGGTGCCCAGGACCCCAAGTGTGCTGCAGGATTGGGATTTCAGTTTGTTTTATTCTGAAAATTCATGTCAGAATTTGGTCCTGTGCTCGGTGCTTCCTGGCCTGGAGTAGTTTTCCTTTCTCTTCCACTTTCCAATAAGGATTTTTTCTTTTTTGCTTTCTGGTTCCCCCACCCCCCCACCCCCCAATCGGTGGTGCTCAGGATCACTGTGGAGTGCTCGGGGGACACTATGGGGTACCTGGGACTGAACCTGGGTTGGCCACAGGCAAGGCAAGAGCTGCACTGTTGCCCAGGCCCCAGCTTTCCCCGTTTCTAAAAACAAAACGGACAGGGTGCTGCCCGGTGCTTGGCGGGGCGGAGGTGGCTCTTGGCGCCCGGCTGTCAGCCCTGGCTGGCCGCACCCCGCCATCCGGCCCAGTTCTTGCCTCCCTGCATCACCACTGGCTCCAAAAGCCGGTCTGGCCCCACCGTGTGAGCTGATCTCCTGGGTCCCCAGAACCCCTTGGACATTGGGCGGGGGGTGGGGGAGGGCAGACCATGCCGAGTGCCTCCCCCAGGACGGGCTATGGAGGCCCGGCGGGCTCAGCCCAAGCTTCTCCCGCCAGGTGGGCGCGTGAAGACGTGGAAGCGGCGGTGGTTCATCCTCACCGACAACTGCCTCTACTACTTCGAGTACACCACGGTGCGTGGCAGGGCAGGCGGGCGCTTCGCAGTCAAGGGGCCCTGTCCGGGGTCGCGGACTAAAGCGCTTTTCTCTCTAGGACAAGGAGCCCCGGGGAATCATCCCGCTGGAGAACCTCAGTATCCGGGAGGTGGAAGACCCCCGAAAGCCCGTAAGCCGGCGGCCCCCTCCTCTCCTGCCATCTCCCCGCCTCCCAGGGAGGAACGCATGGGCCAAACCCCTTGCCCCGCGCAGGGTGACGCCTTTTCTGTACACTCCAGAACTGCTTCGAGCTGTATAATCCAAGCCACAAAGGGCAGGTGATCAAAGCCTGTAAGACCGAGGCGGACGGGCGCGTGGTGGAGGGCAACCACGTGGTGTACCGCATCTCTGCCCCCAGCCCCGAGGAGAAGGACGAGTGGATGAAATCCATCAGGTGTGAGACCGCTAGGCGCGCGCACGTGCTGGTTCCATGCGTCAAATGCAGGGATGGGTGTGTGTGCCAGCTGCGAGTTGGGTGCAGGGGTGCGTGCGTGTGCAGGCCTCCTGCGTTGGGTGCAGGGGTGCTTGTGCGTGCTGGCTGTGTGCGTTGGGTGCAGGGGTGCGTGTGCGTGCTAGCCCCGTGCGTTGGGTGCAGGGCTGCGTGTGCGTGCAGGCCTCATGTGTTGGGTGCAGGGGTGTGTGCGTGTTCTGGCGCTTCCCTTGCTGGGTAGGAGGAGCCTGGGGGGTTGGGTCCCACCTCCGTGACTTGTGATCTCTGTTGGCCAGAGCGAGTATCAGTCGCGACCCCTTCTACGACATGTTGGCAACAAGGAAAAGGAGAATTGCCAACAAAAAATAACATTCCCGGTCTGGACGGGTCAAATGGCAACCAAAGCCCCACAGCAAAAAGTGACTGCAGCGCCCTCCTGGGGCCGACGGGGACCACAACGGGGGCCTATGGACGCCTCTTCCAGAAGGTTCCAGAAGGCAAGAGCCCCGCTGCGCACTCGGGCCCTGGGGAGCGGGTGCCAGGGCCGCCGTGCCCAGACTTGACCTCCTGTCCACTGCGTGCGAGGAGGGGGCCGCCCGGCCCTTCTAGAAGCTTCCCCCGGTGCAGCGCCCGCACTGGGCCGGGAAGGGCTGCGAGCCGGCCGCGTGTGCGCGGGGACCACCTCGGCCCGGCGCGGGGGACCCTTCTAGAAGCCGCAGCTTCACGTCGCCACAGGAAAGGAAGTTTTTTATTCAGAATTTTTTTCTCAGATATATAGGATTATAGCTTTTATATGCTTTTTATATTCTGAAATTATAATGAAAGATACTTTCTAACAGTAGTATTTTTAGAACGGCAGCTATAAATTTAATTCCGGACACGTGCTCACTGTGCGCCGCGTCGGCGCCCACGTGCCGGCCCGGCCCTGGCGCCCGGGTTCGGTGAGGGCGTGCACCGCGCCCCCTGGCGCCGCGCGGCGGAACAGCAGCCTCTGCTGCGGATTCCTCTGGCCAAACGGCAGGATTAGCGCGACACCCGAAATCCCCCCCCCCCCCCCCCCCCCGCCCCGGGCCGC
>JAOXYA010000016.1:31911805-31940620 GCA_028565675.1 Sorex palustris | reverse complement strand
CCATATGGGATGCTGGGAATCGAACCCGGGTCAGCCGCGTGCAAGGCAAACGCCCTACCCGCTGTGCTATTGCTCCAACCCCTTGATTGTGAATCTTAGGTATTGTTTTTTGGGGATGCAGTGATTGTGGTATGCATGTTGCTCTTTGGAATGAATATTTCTCTGTCCTGGGGATAGATACCCAAGAGTGGAATTACTGGATCATAGGGAAGTTCATTTCTTTTTCTTTCTTTTTTTTTTTGCTTTTTGGTTCATACCCGGCTATGCACAGGGGTTCTTCCTGGCTCTGAACTCAGGAATGACAGCTGGCGGTGCTCAGGGGACCCTATGGGACGCTGGGAATTGAACCCGGGTCGGCTGCATGCAAGGCAAACACCCTCCCTGCTGTGCTATCGCTACAGCCCCTGGGAGTTCACTTCTGAGTTTACTGAGAAACCCTCCTAACTATTTACCATAGGATAATGTTATAAAAATTCAGGTCAAAATGAGTAATAAAGGCAGGAAGTGAATTTCTTCAGAATGTACCCAAAAAGTTGGGATGATCTCTGAAGAATAGAATTCTGTAACAAAAAAAAAAAGAAAAAACAACTCATGCACATTTATTTTTGGGAATTTTTTGAAAATTCTAAGTGGAAATTTTTCTCCTCGTTGCTTTTTTTCTTTCCCCTCCCCTTGAAGTTCAAAATGCTAAAAATTAAACAATGGCAGCATTGCATAAACTTGGGAGACGGTCCAAGACCGAAATAGAAGTTTTATTAAATCGTCGTCTTACTCAGAAGTGGATGTAGTCTGGGAGATTGTTCTGTTTGAGAGGAAAAAGGGAAGTGTGGTCTCCGAAAATCAGAGTACGCGTGGATTTGCTTGGTGCTAATCTGAACATCCCTGCCCACGCCAAGGAGAGGGGTCTCAGGGACACCCCGAAGCCAGACTACTCCATTCACTGACAACAACTTTAAAAAAAAAAACAAGTTTCAAGAATGGACCAAAATTCACGTCATTCTTTCATTTACTTTAGAGACTAAACAGGTCAGTTCTGACTCAGCAGTTATCCTCAGAAGAGCCAGTAAACATTGTTGGATAATCCTACAGATTCACAAGCAGAAGAAATGCTCTGAAATTATCTTTTTTTCCCCTCCCCCTTTTAACATTTATTTCTGGTTTTCTATTTTGGTCTCTGTTTCTTTCTTCTTCTTTTTTTCCCTTATGGTAAAATTTCTTTTTTTTTTGTTTTGCTTTTCATTTGTGTTTGGGCCACGCCCGGTGATGCTCAGGGGCTCATCCTGGCTCTGCACTCAGGAATTACTCATGGTGATGCTTGGAGGCCCCTATAGGATGCTGGGGATTGTACCTGGGTTGGCCGTGTGCAAGGCAAATGCCCTTCCTGCTGTGCTATCATTTCAAGTCTTGTACACAAGTCTTGTACACAGAGTCCCAGTAGGCTAATGCCCGGGGGTATTGTTTCTGACAGTGGCAGATTTTTGTAGAATCCAGAGAGTCAGATGTGGGTGACACAGGTTTTTCCACAGGAGTCTTTTACTCCTTTTTTTCTTTTTAAAAAAAATTTAGTTTTGCTTTCTTTGGGTCCCACCTGGCGATGCTCGGGGGTTCCTCCTGGCTCTGCACTCAGGAATGACTCCTGGCGGTGCTCAGGGGACCCTATGGGATGCTGGGAATTGAACCCGGGTCGGCCGTGTACAAGACAAACGCCCTCCCCGCTGTGCTATCATTCCAGCCCCTCTTCAGTATTTTCAAGAGTGAAAATATTGAGTAATAAAGATGCTCAGACGCAGAGTTAGAAAGTAGAAAAGTTGATTGAAAAGTAGAAAAGGAAAAAGACTTCCCAAATGGGGAGGAACTTAGTATAGGACTAAGTTAAGGGAGTTTTGTGTATCCCCTTTAAAGTCTCCTTGCATTCCTTAGGAGGGTTAACAAGGTTAACAAGGATTTTAAAAAGGCACCAGAAAAATTGCTGGGATGTCTAAATTTCTCCAGGCATAATTGCTCATTATCTTAGTTTCCCTGTCAGCCTAGGCTCCGGGGCAGAGTTTTATGTTCCTGGCATGCGGAGACAGAACCTTGGGTGTGGAATGTGTGTCAGGTTGATAGGAGAGATTTCACATCTGTTGGGAGAAAACTGTGGCTTTCTCTCTCACTGGCAAGGGGAAACTGAGGCTTCCCCTTTCCATAGTGGACCATTTTCCGTAGTAGATGTACTTGGGACACGCCACATTCACAGCCATCCTTCCTATCGTGCCTGAAACAAGGTTTTAATCTAGCTTCTAGGGTGCACTTGTCCCAAAGTTCAAATCTTGAAGGCATGAAACAAATGCTCTTGAAATACTGATGAGCCTGCATACAGGGTCATAAACCCTTGGGCAAGGTATTTCCAATTATTGTTTTAAAAGCTATTAGCAGAGGATAATAGGTCATTAAAAGAATTTTGTATTGTGCTGAGGTGAGTCTTAATGGTAGAGCATTTGTCTTTCTTCAGTCCTCAACTCTACAAAATAATGATATTTAATTTTGTGAGGCTATTATTCTCTCCCTCCCCCTTCCTCTCCCTTTCCCACACTCTCTCTCTCTCTCTCTCTCTCTCTCTCTCTCTCTCTTTCTCAGTCTCTCTTTTGTTTTTGTTTTGGGGCTACATCAGGAGGTGCTCAAGGCTTACTCCAAGCTCTTTTGAGGGGGGTCACACCTGGAGGTGCACAGGGGTTACTCCTGGCTCTTTACTCAGGAATTACTCCTGGCGGTGCTCAGGGGACCATATGGGATGCTGGGAATTGTACCTGGGTTGGCCACGTGCAAGGCAAATGCCCTACGCTGTGCTATTGCTCTGGCCCCAAATCTAACACTTCTAAGAAACTCTGCCTTGGGCCGGAAAGTGCAGGGTTGTCGGAGTACTGTAGGTATTTTCAAAGAGCCTTCGCTATCTAGATGTTAATGTTGGGAGTGAAATTGTGAAATAAAATTGCGTTTTTGCTTCAAGGTCCCTATGTGATGGCCAGCGTTGCAACAAAAATTTTTCAGGAGTTGGTGGAAGGTGTATTTTATATCCACAGTATGGGGATCGTGCACAGAGACCTGAAGGTAAGCCGGCGGGCGCCTGTCAGGAGCCTGGGCCTCTGGGCCTGGTGGGGGTCACTGAGAAACGAAGTCTGCGCATGTTTGCTGCCTGTTCATTTCCTTGTGAGGAGCCCATTATTGTTACTTTTATGTAAGTTGTCTTCCTGCATGTCCTAAACATGAATGGACTCTTATAGGTTGAGTATGAAAGTATCAGTTTAGGCGCTGGAATGATAGTACAGTGGGTAGGGTACTTGCCTTGCAGGCAGCTGACCTGGGTTCAGTCCCTGACACCATATGTGGTCCCCTGAACTCCAGGAGTGATTTCTGAGTGCAGCACCAGGACCAAGTCCTGAACACCACTGGGTGTGGCCTCCAAACAAAAACAAAAAAGGAGCAGTCTTTGGGCACTGGTAAATTCTCTGTGGAACACTAGTGTCAGATAGGAAGATGCTTATCACACATCATTCATGATACTCCGTATACTGAGTGCTGACAAAATGCCTATTTACTTCCTTGGTTTGGGGCCCCCACCCTGCTCAGAGCTTACTCCTGATCTGCTCTGGTTATTACTCCTTGCGGGGCGCAGGGGACCACACAGGGTGCTGGGGACTGAATTGGGTCAGCCATATGCAAGGCAGGAGCCATAATCCCCTCACTGTACTAGCTCTCTTGTCCTTTTTGGCTGTTTTAATTTGGTTTGGGGGGCCACACCCAGCTGTGCTCAGGCCTTACTCCTGGCTCTGTGCTCAGGAGTCACTCTTGGGAGTACTGGGGTGGGTAAGTGTGTTGCTGGGGATCAGACTTGGCTGCGTGCAGGGTTTGCACATTGCTTGCTTCACTACCCACTATCTCTCTGGCCCCAGTTGCTATTGTTAAACTCATCAAGGACAGGGCAGAGCTCAGTGGTAGAGGGTTTGATTTGGCCCCAGTTGGCCCTGGCTTTAATTCCTGGCCCTGCAAAAAAAAAAAAAAAAAAAAAAACAACCAAAAAAAACCCCAAAACTTAACCCAAAAAAACCACCTAACCAAAAGAAGCTCTTTAATAACTTTCAATCTTTATCTACCAAAAATAATCAAGGAGAGAAAATACTTCTTAGATATGTTTTAGTCTGCATGCTTTTGGGGCAAAAATTATGTCACAGAAAATGTGGGGCTGGAGAGATAGCACAGTGGGTAGGGTTTTTGGCACCCCACCCCATTTGATCCCCAAGTGCAAAGCCAGGAGTCAGCCCTGAGCACCCCTGGGTGTGGCTCAAGATACAGACAGACCAAAAAAAAAATCACATAAAATGCATTTCAGAGAAACAAAGGCTAATTATACAAATCAGGATGGGGGCAATGAAAAGGTTTTTAAAACTACTGAGTTTAGATATTTGGGATGTGCAAGGTGACGGGTGAGTCTGTTCTTGGTTTGTGGAGCGAGAACACGTGATGTGAGCCCCTGAAACCCCGCGGCACTCTGATCCGAGAGGGCCCCTTTCAGGGGGGAGCCGCGTCCTGACGGCCAGCCACGGCCAGCCACATCGTCCCCGGGAGGATCTCCTTCAGCCGTTGTTTCTGCTTCTCCCCACCCACGCTCTGGAGGCTTCTCCGACAGATGTCCTCCAGGGACAAGGGCTCCCGAGATTCCCTCATCAGCGTCTCCCGCAGGAGCTGGAACTCGGGCAGCAGGAGCCCTGCGGGCAGCATGCCCTGGGCATTGGTCAGCTGCAGAGGGTGGGCGCGCTGGAGCAGCCAGGCCAAGAGCGGCCTGTCTCTGATGTTGGAGCCACGCTCCAGATACTTGTAGACGGGCGACTCCCCACACCGTGTCATGGTGTTGACAGAAGCCCCCGATTCCAGCAGGAGGTCTATCATTGCCTTCCTGCCTCCCAAGCATGCCACATGCATGGCCGCCTGGCCCTCGTGGTCCTGGGCGTTGACCCGGGCCCCGTGCGCCAGCAGCAGCCTGATGCAGCCGAGCCCCGCTGCCAGCAGGCGACCCGCCTTGCCGGAGGCCACGCACACGGCCAGTTGTAGGGCCGCACTCCCTGTGGCAGACATGGCCTGGTTCACGTCGGCCCCGCACGCGATGAGCGTCTCCATCATACACTGGTTGAGGGTGTTTGCGGCCACGTGCAGGGAGGTCATGCTGGACGCGTTGGTGGCGTTGACGTGGGCTCCCCTTTGGGCCAACATGGTGAGGACTGGACAGGTCCCGTAGGTGACGGCCAGGTGCAGCGGCAAGTGGCGGCTGCCACTGTCCACGCGAGCATTTACTCGGGCCCCATGTTCGCACAGGATGCGGAGACAGGCCAGAGCACTCTGTTGGGTCTGCATCTCGACTCTTTGGCTGTGCCTCCCCGGCTTTGCCCACAGTGGGGAATCGAGTGGCCAGTGCAGGAGCACACGGTGAAGCGCGGTCAGTCCTTGTGTGTCCCTGGAACAGGAATTGTGCCGATCACCGCTCAGCTCAGGGTGGGGAAGGCCCGAAGGCAGCAGCGTTTTGTGCCCCTGTGCTGCCAGGGAGCTGCATCCCAGAACCTGAGGACAGGTTTCAGACACATCTCCCTGCGGTTGTGACCCCAGAGTCCCAGCACCCAGGACACTGGGGGTGCCTGGCATAGAACCTGGTCTGCAGCACAGCCCCCACTGGGGAGTGGCACCAAGCAATCTCATGGACCGTGAGGAGGGCTGGCAAGGTCAGGCACCCCAAATCAGTTCCCATTGGCTCTTCAGGGGTTCCTGGATTTTTCACCTGTCTGTGTGACGTCAGGGAAACTACGTGTCGGTCCCGGCCCAGCCCCCAGCTCTGCGCCGTGAAAGTCTCTGGGACTCCCCTTTCCTGTCCCTTTGTCTTGGCCAGGCCAAAGGAATGTGTGAGAGCTCCGCCTGCTGTCCTGGCCTAGGGACCAGTGGGTGATCCTCACCTACGTGTGTGAAGGCCCCCTAGGGACCTGCGACCCTACCTGTGCCCCCTGACCCACGTCGGTTGCACAGCCTGCAGCCAGATTCTAGGGAGTGTTCTAGAGTTTCCAGCCCAAGGATGGTATGTGGTGGAGAGCGAGGACAGAGGAACCTGAGGAGGATGGGCTGACTGAGGGAGGGTCCAGCTGAGGAAAGACCGAGGGGGCACCTGGAAAGCGAGGGGGGGTTGTCCTGGGGATGGTGGGGGTTGAGGTTGGCCAGGTGTGCTCTGGGGAGTGCGAGTTTGGAGGCCAGGGCATTGGCTGGGTTCTCAGCAGGATGTGGGAGCAGAGGAGCCCTGGGAGGGCGTCTGTGGGGGGCCTCACCTGGTCTCGGGGTCAGCCCCGTGCTCCAGCAGGCAGAGCAAGCTCTGCGCCCGGTGGTGCTCTGCGGCCAGGTGGATGGGCGCGACAGACTGCATCTGCCTCATGGGAAAGGCAGTGCATTAGGGGCCGGGCGTCCCCCCCAGGCTGCCCACGTCCTGTCCCTGCCCCCGCCCGCCTCCCAACCCTGAATCCATGAATTCAAGTAAAGTCTGTCGCTCCCACACGCAAGTGTCACAGAGTCACAGAAGTAACTGAAAGCTTTGGAAGTTGCTGGATCCTGGAGAGAGAAAAATGGGTCCAGCAGATCTAGCACATGCCTTATGCGGGTCCTCCCCCTGGGCCCCCAATTCAGGCTGGGCACCACGTGCCAGGAGTGTGGCCCAAGCTGCCCCCCAAGCCCTTCAAATTGCTGGTTCCTAGCCGTAAGGTGAGAGGTGATTGCTGTGAAGCCCCTCTTCCTTACATTGACCCACTACGTGGGAGTTTCATGGGGTTTTTCTCCTTTATGGGGGCGCTGGGGAAGGGAAGCGTGAGTGGGTAATTTGTGTGTTTGGGCGTTGTGATGCGAGGGAGCAAACCAGGGCCTTCTGCACAAGACACCTCTAGCATGGAGCCCATTTCCTGGCCCGGTTTTGTGTTTCTTTTTCGGGCTTTGGGCCTGCTCCTGGCCCTGTGTTCAGGGGCCCGCCTGGATACAGATGGGAAATGTCACCTCCTGTCCTATTTCTCTGGCCCCAGCTTTGTGCTTCTTCACTTGCCCAGTCCTAGAAGGGCCAGAAAAACCCATGTGTCCCTCTTTCCCCACCCGCCATGGGATTTTAGGCTGTGCCATGTGTCGTCTGCTTAGCAGAGTGTTTATGTGAAGCCCGTGGGCCAGAGCCCCCATGCTGGCTGGGCCTCTGGGTGCGTGGAGGGCAGCGGGAGGTGGACAGTCTGGGAGTGAGGGGCTGAGGGAGCGCTTGGGGGTACCTGATTGAGCAGTAGCCCGTCGCGGGAGAAGCTGGCTGGCATGGCGAGGGGCTGGTCCAGGGGGTGGCTCTGCAGCAGTGCATAGATGGCCACACAGTCCTCGCGCAGGATGGCCTCGGAGAGCCCCAGCTCCCCGGGCACCCCTCCCGCCACCCGGCTGCCCCTCCGGGGTGCGTTGCCCATTGGTGTGGTCTCACTGGAGGCAGCTTGGCATCAAGGCCCGCCTTAGGAGTCTCTGGGGTACTTGGCTCACTTCTCAGAAGATTCTAGAATTGTGGGGGCTGGTATTCTGGAGTAGAGTTCTTCGGGGTAGGGGGGCCGAGTGCAGGGAGCGACCCACACCCGGCAATGCTCAGGGGTTTTTCCTGGCTCTGCACTCAGGAATCACTCCTGGTGGTGCTCAGGGGAGCATATGGGATGCTAGGGATGAACCCAGGTTGGCCACAAGCAAGAACAATGCCCCTCCCGCACTATACTATGGCTCAGGCCCCCCAAAAAGACGATACATTTTAGGACTTGCTACTCAAGTTTTTAAAGAAAGAACATGGGGGGGGGCTGGAGCGATAGCACAGCAGGTAGGGAGTTTGCCTTGTACGCGGCCAACCCAGGTTCAATTCCCAGCATCCCATTATGGTCCCCTGAGCACTGCCAGGAGTAATTCCTGAGAGCAGGAGTAACCCCTGTGCATCGCCGGGTGTGACCCAAAAAGCTTTAAAAAAAAGTTTAAATAAAAAGTTTAAAAAATAAATTAAAAAAATAAAATAAAAAAAGAACACGGGGGTCTGGATAGCTGGTTTAAGTGGGTAAGGCACTTGCCTTGAATGTAGCCAACTTGACTTACATCCTTGGCACCAAGGTCCAGAGTACTGCCAGGACTGGGTGTGGTACAAAACCCAAAACAAAATACCCACTAGGGGTAAGCCAAGAGCACGGCTGGGTATGAGACCCAAACCAAAATAAATACATAAATCAACTTCTTGTGCATGTGGTTTTTGGGTCACACCCAGTGGTGGTCAGGGATCACTCTTGGCTTGGGGACCCTGCGGGTGGAATCCAGTTGGTTGTGTGTAAGGCAAGCTCCCTCCCTGCTGTACTCGCCTTCTGGCTTTCACTTTTAGCTTCTGAGGAAGTGACTTGCTCCTGGGTTGAGAAGAGCTGCCTCTGACAGGTTTTTACGGTTCATTTTACGAACAATGAGGAGTTGACTTCTTCTGTTTACAGCCCAGGAACATTTTCCTTCACGGCCCTGATCAACAAGTGAAAATCGGAGACTTTGGCCTGGCGTGCAGGGACCTCATCCAGAGGCCCTCGGACTGGCCCAGCACACACAGGAAGGGTGAGTGGGTGCCCCAGGGGCCACAGCTGAGCCCCACCATGTTGGGGAGGGGGCCAGGCCATCTGGTTCTGGTTGCTGCAGAGCTGCTCAGAGTCAGTGTCCCCAGCGATGTCACTGGGGTAAGTTCTGCCCCATGACATGCTGACTCTTGGTTGCAGGAACACCAGCTCATACGTCCAGAGTGGGGACTTGTCTCTATGCCTCACCCGAACAGTTGGAAGGGTCCGAGTATGATGCTAAGGTAGGACTTGTTGCCTTTTTGTTTGGGGCCATAAGGGACTCTCTCTGACTCTGTACTCAGGGGTCATTTCCAGTGGTGCTCGAGATCCTGTCTGCTGCGAGGAACCACATGCAGTGCCAGGATGGAGCCAGGCTAGGCTGCTCACAGGCAGACCCCCAAACTCCCACACGTGCTCTCCGGCCCGTGGGACCGTGACTGTGGGAGCCATGTCCTGGATGCACCTTTTGGCATCTGAGGTGCGGATGGTGACACTTTGGCTGCTTCACTCGGGCCACTCCGCAAGGGGAACCCGCCGCTGTGACCCCGTTCTGTGGGGACTCTGCACTGCCTTAGAAGCCTGCTGGGGTTGGGGGGCAGCACCCTAGGGCCTTTGTCCTTGCTCATCTCTCCCCACCAAATGACTGTCCTCTCGGCCCTCTGGGCAGGGGTGAGGGGAGCTCCCGCCACCGGTACGCTCCTCACTGGCCGCTGCCCTTCCTGCAGTCAGACATGTACAGCCTGGGCGTCATCCTGCTGGAGCTCTTCCAGCCCTTCGGGACAGAGATGGAGCGGGCGCAGGTCCTGACAGGTGTGAGAGCTGGGCAACTCCCTGAGTCCCTCAGCAGACGATGCCCCGTGCAAGCCAAGTGCATCCAGCAGCTGACTCGGAAGGTCTCCTCCCAGCGACCGTCGGCTGCCCAGCTGCTGCAGAGCGAGCTCTTCCAGACTCCCGCCAATGTGCGTAACTCGTCACTGGGCCTGGCTGGGGCGCGGGTGGGCGCTGGGGTCCCACTGTAGGAAGAACAATTGAGCCGAGACAGAAGTATCTGGAAACAGATGGTGGCAGCACTCTGGGTTTTGTTGGCCCCGGGAGCAAGATGGCCTTGCCATGATGCTTTGAGAGCACTGGTACATCTCCCAGGCTGGCTTGTCCCACCCATCCGAAGGTTTCTCCTTTCCTTCCTGCTCTGCCCTGTTGCCTCTGTCGCTTCCTGACGATAGCCTGCTTGCGAGAGACAGATGTCCTGGGTAAAGCCTGCAGTCACCTCGCGAGCTGACCCTGGGCAGCTGGGCTGTTGAGGGACTTGAGGCCTGGGAGCCCACCCTGCTCTTTCCCTGTCCCCCACTGTGTGCCTGCTGTTCTTGGGAATGCAGCACACAGCTCTTCTGTCTTGCTGAGATGCTCCACGGTCGACCAGCGTTAAAACCTGAAATCACTGCCCGCTCCCGCCCTTTCCTGTGAAGTTCCGGGATGCGCAGGGTTCGCACAGTTGTTCCACCTGGGGCATGCCACAAAGCATTCAGTCCCCCAAGGGATCCCTGAGCACAAGGCAGGTGTGGCCCAACTTCCCCCACTCCTCAGCACTGTCTCCCCCTTGCCCCCTCCCCCACCAAAAAAATAAAAAGTTCTCAAGGGCCAGGGAAGAGTTCTGTGCCAGGTCCAGTCTCTGGCACCACAGGGTCGCCTGCACACTGCTTGGTGGGGCCTCAGAAACAAGGAAAACAGAAATAAAAACTTGTCAGAACTTGAGAAGCCATTGCCAGCTGTGAGGCATGACAGCTGTAACCTGACACGGACACATGAGGGAGTCTGGGAGTTGGAGGCACAGCCTCTGCTTCAGATGCTGCCAAACGCCTGAGTGGTTTTAGCCTAAAGCTGCTCGTTGGGGTCCCTTTGATTTTTGTTTTTGATGCTCAGAGGTTACTCCTGGCTGTGCACTCAGGAATCACTCCTGGTAGTGCTCAGGGGATCATATGCGGTGCTGGAGACTGAACTTGGGTCAGCTGCGTGCATGTTCTGTGGCTCCCCCCAGGGCTCCTCTGGCCATCTCCTTCCTTCCAGGGTGGAGCTGGTCATCCCCAGCCACCTGACAGTGCAGTCAGCACCCCTGGCTGTTGTTTCTCAGACCTTGTAACCTTTGATTTCTGCTACAGCACTGCTTCATTGCCTTCTGGGCTCCATCTTTGCTAGTGACAGCCCTCAAATGTCCTTTATTTCGGTGGTGGTGGAGGGGTTCTTATTTGGGGGCCACCACTGGCGGTGCTCGGGAGATTGTATGGGATGCAGGGGATTGAAGCAGGGCCAGCTGCATGCAAGGCAAGCATCCTCCTGCTGTCCTATGTCTCTGGCCCTGAGTGTCCTTTTTTTTTTTTTTTGCTTTTTGGGTCACACCCGGTGATGCTCAGGGGACCATATGGGATGCTGGGAATCGAACCCGTGTCGGCCATGTTGGCTGCGTGCAAGGCAAACGCCCTACCTGCTGTGCTATCGCTCCAGCCCCAAGTGTCCTTTTTAAAGTACTGTGTGGGGGCCGAAGAGACGGTACAGCAGGTAGGGCATTTGCACGCGGCTGTCCCATGTTTGATCCCCACATCCCACATACTGCCAGGAGTAACCTGAGCATCCCCAGATGTGATCCCCGCCCAAAAAAAAAGCACTGGGTGGGCATGCCCCCGGGACACAGGACACAGCCACACATCCTGTTTCAGCCAGCAGGTGCCACAGGTGTTGATGGGAGCAGTGTGGCTGCCAGAGCCACAGATGTGTGGGCTGCAGACACCAAGTTGTGTGGTCCCCCTCAGGGTCCCTGGCGCCTGCATCCAGGTCTGGGGGTCTGCCCCAAACCCTGAGAACTAGAAGCCATTTTAACGCAGCCTCTGACCTGCTCTTCACAGGTTAATCTGGCCCTCCAGATGAAGATCCTAGAGCAGGAAAAAGAAATCGAAGAATTAAAGAAGCAGCTGAGTGTTCTTTCCCGGAACAAAGCAGGCCAGGATGGCCTGACCGCTGGGGAGGTGCCCGTCTCGCCGTAACGGGCCTCGCCACCTCAGAATATTGGGCTCCTGATAAAAAATGGCAAGGGTCCGAGCCATAGGACAGCGGGGAGGACATTTTCCTTATACGAGACCAACCTGGGTTCAATCCCTGGCACCCCATATGGTCTCCCAAGCCTGGCAGTATCCCTGAGCAGAGCCAGGAGGAAGCCCTGAGCATTGCTGGGTGTAGCCTGAAAAAACTAAGGAAGTTTTCCGAGTAATTGTCTGTTAGCGTCGGCTTTGGCTGCTATGGAAGGTGTCTGTGAGTCTGTGTCTATTAAAAAACTACACGAGTGACCTTTTGTGCCGTGCGCTCTGGACCGAGGCTGCTCGGTCTCCCTCTCCACTCCCTACAGCACTGTCAGACACCCCCTCTCCCCCCCCCCCCAGCCTCTGAAACATAGCCTTTAGTCTCAGGTTCACTTCCTTCTCCACTTCATGCTGACCGCTAGGTCCACCTCTACAAGGTCCTGCAGAGAGCTGCCACTGTCACTGTCCCAGCCCCAGCTCTGCGCTGGCCACTGAGTTTTGAGTTTTGACAGCTGCCAGCATCCCCACCCTTCCCTCAGCTGCTGGGGGGTTGTGGCCAGAGAATATGCCGGCTCACTCTGGAGCTGGCTCCAGACGGTTCAGAATCCAGGCTGCTGCTTTTCCTGCCTCCAGCTAAGGAGCGGCTCCAGAGCTGGTCCCCACCATACCCTCCAGCTAGCACTAGAGCAGCTTTTGCCCCTATCCCTGCTGCTTTCCCCCCTCATCCTTCCCCAGAGGCGCAGGTGCTAGCATCCTCCCAAGTGCCAGAGGGCTCCATGCGGTTATCCTGGGGGCGGTGCTTCCCCACACCCAGCGTGTGCTCCACTTCAAAGACGATGCCACTGCTGAGGCTTTTATTGACAACTGGCCAGAATCATGACAGGGGTGGTGGCCCCAGTCTTCTGCCCACAGGAGGCAGGAGAGAGCACCCTGGTTAGCCCTGAGCCTCGGGGGGCCGTCACAGCAGTTCAGCTCAGGAGGCGGAGGGCGGAGCTGAAGGGGGGCAGGTTCTCACAGGCCTGTGCCCACTTCTGCACGTTGGCCGGCAAGGCTGCGTTGCGACCGCCCGTCTGCCGGAGTACAGACCATAGCACGACATCAGCCACTGTGAGCTCACTGCCCACCAGCCAGGGGCTCTTCCCAAGTGCGGAGTTCATGGCGCGGAGCACGGCAGCCTGCTCCTTGCTGCTGCCCTGCTGAAGCTGGAAGATGGCCATGTCCACCCAGCTGTCGATGAGGGTCAGCGTCACGGCATTATGCTGTTGGCCAAACAGCGAGAAAAGGAAGCGTGCGATGTTCCCCTCGCCCTCGATGGGACACATAGTTTGGACACTGAACTTCATCTGCGTCTTGGGCACTAGAAGGAAAGATCCGTGGGAAGCCCGTGAGCACAGTACCCAGGAAGCCCGTTTCAGGGTTGGGGGTGACAGTACAGCAGGTCTGTCTCGCCTGTGGCCAACCCAGGTTTATTACCCGGCATCCCATGTGGTCCCCCTGAGCCCACCAGGAATAATCTCTGAGCACCACCAGGGGTGGCCCCCAAATAAACCAAGCTCATTTCTGGTCTGTCTCCAAGGGGTTGTGCTCAAGCCAAATCCATGCAACAGTGTCAAGGCATGCCTGAGGGTCAAGCCAGGCACACTTCAGACCCCGCAGACGAGGCTGGAACAGGCAGGCACTCTCCCAGGCCTGCCACCATCCTGCCCGACCTGCGGCAGGCACAGGGATAGCGGCTGGCCTCACGGGGCCCTGAAGACGCTGCTGTCAGGTGTCCCTGCTGCAATGGGGAGGGGTGGGGGCAGGGGGACACAATGCTGTCCCTCCCTGCCTGTGACACAGGACCCCTAACCGTTTCCTGGGCCAGAGAGGAGGGTGCCCTGGGTTAAGATCCAGCTTCCATGGTCACTCTTCAGCCTCTCCAGCAGTGTCCTAAAATAGCTGCCCTGCTGGGTGCCCAGGGCTATTCCTGGTTGTTCTCAAAAGTGATCCTGGGGGACCCATGGTGCCAGGACTCTTTCAGCTGTCTCTCCTGTGCTGTCTGCAGCCCATGGTCAGCTGCCCTTTCAGATGGGAAAAATCAATCCCCTGGCCCCCTCACTGGAAACTACCTTTCTCAAGAGAACCATGAAACTGCCCTCCCTCCCGCCCCCCCACTGGATCTGAGGCTTCCCCAGACTGTTCAGCGGCCCACAGGGGCAGCACCATCCACTCTAGGAACCTGGTTTAGCCTCTCAGAGGTCTGACGGGCTGTAGCAGGCAGGGGCCCCGCTGGTCACCTCATGTAGCGGTGCAGGCTGTGCCCACTCACCATCCTTCCAGATGAGCGTGAAGGCCAGCTGGTACTCCTGGCGCGGCCCCCGCTGGGCCTGCTCCCCGAAGCAGCAGAGCAGATTCCGGGGCACGCTGCGGACAGCTGAGTGCGTGTGGACTGTGGACAGGACCCGGTAACGGCTGCACAGCAGCTGGTGCAGCACCAGCAGGGACAGTGGCGGCGAGGCGGGGTTGGCGTTGATCACGATGTCTTTCAGCACCCCGTTATTCTGGGGGGGAGCCAGACACAGGGAGTACATTCGTGAGGGCCTGTGGGGGCCCTGGGCCTGGCGCTGCCCTCAGGAGACCAGAGCTACCTAACCGAATCCTCGCCTCCCGTAACTGGTCTGAGCCTGCAGCAGGGTTGCAGGACTCACCCTGCTAGGGTCTGCCCCGAACCCGCCCTGCTGGCCCCCACAAAACAGCTTAACTATTCCTTAAGAAACTGCATCCCTGTCTCCCTCAACACTAAAAAGACAAGTGTAATGACTCCACCTACAAGATTGTTCTAGGGCTGCACCTGGGCAGGTAGAGTTTCCATATCCTTTTGTGGTAGAGTTAAGTACCAGGACAAGTCCCAGAATAAGGGCCTGGGCTCCAGTGGTCACTGCTGGAGGGGCCCAGGAGGGCATTACCCAGAGCCTAGAGGCGGTGCCTGCCCGGTGCAGCTTTCTTAACCTCACCCCGGGGAGCCACAAGCTTCCAGGGACAGGACGGTGATGCCTGTCTGTGCCCACTCCCTGGCCTCTGCCTCATGTCCTGGCAGAATCCCACTGACAGTAGGTTTCAGCTATACTTGCCTTGCACTCGGCTGACCCAGGTTCGATCCCCGGCACCCTCTATGGTCCTCAAGTACTGCCAGGAGGGATCCCAGAGTGCAGGCCCAGGAGTAAGCCCTGAGCACTGCTGGGACAGTCCAACCTGCCCCCTCCCATGCACTCTGGCACCACAGGGCTGGGAACTGGAACAGCTGGACAGCCCGAGTGCCCACATACACAACAGGGGAGGAGGGCATGGGGGCACAGGGGCACCAAGGGGCCACAAACATGTGCCAGGCAAGACACCACAACCCTGCCTGTGGCTGGGAAGTCTCAGGTAGAGCCTTCTAGCAGCGACCCTGGAAGAGGGGCCAAGCAGGAGACATCTGTACCCTCAAATTCTGGACTTTTCTATAGGTGGGCCTATAAACACTCCAAAACCTTCCCAGGCAGTAGCCCCAAGACCGTGTTGTGAGGTGAGGGGGCTCTAATCGGGCTCGGTTTCTCTTAGCCTCCAGCTGATCTGGGAAACGTCTCTCTTCACCACCTGCAGACGTGAAAAGGCTGAGTGCTGCTCTAGACCCCACGGAGGCCACTCGTTAAGGCTGGGAGGCCCAGCTTCTAGATGGCAAACTGGGTCTCCTAAGAGCAGTCCGTTAGATGGAGGCCTGCCCCTGGCTTTGTGCAGTGGGCTTCAAAGGGGCTGGCAAGGGCTAGAGTGATAGCACAGCTGGTAGGGCGTTTGCCTTGCATGCTGCCGACTTGGATTTTATTCCCAGCATCAAATGGGTCCCCTGAGCACCGCCAGGAGTAATTCCTGAGTGCACGAGCCAGGAGTAACTCCTGTGCATCGCCAGGTGTAACCCAAAAAGAAAAAAACAAAAAAAAAAAAAACAAAAAAACACAAAAGGGCTGGCAGTTTGGTAGCTGGACCACTGGACTCAGGCTATGTGCTAGCCACCAAGCTCCCAAGCTGCTGCCCAGCAGGACAGCCCCAGCTTTCTCCTCACGAGATCAAGCAGCAGCTCTGGAGCCTGGCGACTTCACTGTCAGCTTGTGAGCCTGCCCGGATAAGAGGTCTCCCAAGCACGGTCCCCCGCCCGCCACCCTGCTGCAGGCATACCTGTCCCAGCACTGAATTTAGGTCCACCGTGCTGGCAGACAAAGTGGCGGGCTCCTCGGCTTGGATTATGTTGCTCATATCCAAGTCGGCGTCCGGCGTGTGAATCATCTTGGAGAGTCCATCCACCGCAGCTTTCAGCTCGTACAGACGCTTCAAGATGTCATCCTGGCGGGACTCGAGAGCTTGAAGTGAAGCAGGCGGTGGTGCCTAAACAAAGCGACACCAGGATGTTCCTTTCCATTCACTTCAAGTGTCGGTCTGGATGGGCTCGCTGGTCTATGCTGCTCAGCCCCCAACAGATCTTTAAAGACATTATAAATGCAATAGCAGGGGCATCTCATTTCCCTTTGGCTCATGCATCCTGCAATGGGACCTCCCCCCCCCCCGCCACTGCAATAAAGCAACAGCTGTGACTGAATCACTCTGATAGCCAGAAGACTCTCATTCCAGCAACAATCCAAGAACAGACAAGGACAAAAAACAATACAGATTATTCTTCAAATCAAACTTGTTCAAAATACTTTGTGAAAATAGAAAAAAGGTGTGTGTATGGGCTTGTGTGTGTGTGTGTGTAAGGGTAAAAGTGTAATCCAATAATTTAACAGATGGGGAGGGAATCCAGTTTTTTTTTTTTAAAGGGTCAGGAAGAGGACTCAATGGACTGGAGCACAGGTGGAGCTCCTGGTTTAACCCCTGGCACTGCAGCCCCCGACCCCCACCCCCAAAAATACAGTAAGTGCCCTGAGGCTTGGAAGCATATCCATGGGGGCCAATGATTTTCTGTGCCCACGTTCCATCTGGAACTTTCTCCTCTGCTGTAATGTCCAACTTCATAACACGGAAATGCTCACATCCTTTGCCCCCTGGATCTTTGCATTTTTTTCAGCCTGGTATAATGATAGACCGCAGGCAGCTATGTAATATGGCTGAGGAAGAACTCGATCTGTAGGCTCAGATGAAAAAGCAGCAATAAGGAAAACTTCCCAGTCACGCTACAGGCTCAGCTCCCACAGAGACAATCCACCAAGTGGAGATGGGAGATGACGTGAAGCTTGAAGGCTCAGAACTCAAGAGGGGTGCTGGAGTGATAGCACAGTGGGTAGGGCGTTTGCCTTGCATGCAGCCGACCCAAGTTTGATTCCCAGCATCCCATATGGTCCCCTGAGCACTGCCATGGGTAATCCCTGAGTGCAGAGCCAGGAGTGGCCCCTGTGCATTGCCAGGTGTGACAAACAACAACAACAACAACAACAACTTAGAACTCAAGAGAGCAGTCAGCACACTGGCAACCATTTCTCTCCATGCTCACGCAGCACCTGCCCATGTGTGATCCCTTTACCCATAGGACCGTTTGCTCCCCTGGGTCACTCCCTGCCCCCCCCCCCCGCAGGAGTACTCTTCGCTGGCTGCTATCAAGTCCATGGAACACTGCATTTGGGTCCCGTTGGCCTGCTGTGGTTCCAGAGGAACCACCCCTCCAGCCCTCCCTGAGGTGGGGGCGAGAGAAATGCTCCCTCCTCTCACATCATGCCCCTCTCCTTCTGGTTCCTGACCCCAGTCAGTGACCATTCTCTCGTCCCTGCCCTTGTTTAAATGCCAGATGTTGTCTTCTGGGTGACAAAGCAGCAGCAAGGCTCGGTAGTCAAGGACTCTATGGCATCCCGAGTCCCAGAGCGAGGGGTGTCAACCTGTGCTCTGGGCAAAACTGTCCACTTCCACAATATGCATCAGGGACCCTGTCCAGCCAGGGGGGAAGAGGCATCTGCTGAACACGTGAGCACTCAAGAATGCTTCAGTTCCTCTCCACCCGCTGCAGCCTCTGCAGAGCTGGGAGCAGTCCCCAAAGTTCCTCTAGATAGCTCGGAAGCACTGTAGCACTGTCCTCCTGTTGTTCATCTGATTGGGCACCAGTTAACATCGCGCAACAAACTGTGAGACTTGTTGTTACTGTTTTTGGCATACTGAATACTTCATGGGTTGCTTGCCAGGCTTTGCCATGCAGGAGAGATACTCTGGGTAGTTTATTGGGCTCTTCGAGAGGGGCGGAGGAATCGAACCCGGGTCAGCTGCATGCAAGGAAAACGCCTTACCGGCTGTGCTATTGCTCCAGATAACTCGGTACTAAGAAAAAAACCCAGCACTGCTTGATGAAACTCTTGACATCAAAGGTAAATGAGTAAAAGGAGCCCTCATGTCCCAGCAACTCTGGATAACCCGCAGCTCTGGGCAGGCCCAGCTCCTGGCCTTCCACTCCCCGGAGGCAAAAAAGCAACTTCCCGGCAGCGGGGGAGGCACACCCGCCCCCATGCCCTTCCGGTGCCCGGGGCATCGGCCTCAACAGCCCAGGAAGGCCTCTGTGTGCTGGACAGCGGACGCCAGGAGCCCGGCGATCCCAACACGACACAAGGCAGGGGAGGGAAGGGAGGAGGGGGTCAGAGCGTGAGGGGGGAACGAGCGCGCCGGCTGCTCTGGAGGGGGGCGTGACAGGCCGGGCCGGGTGGCACTGGGTGGGCGCACGCCACGGGCAGCCCGGGACTTTTCCAAGGGCGCATAAACCCGTCACTCGGCGGTGGGCAAAATCTCCTAACAAGTTTAAGTTGCCGTAGGAGGGTATAAAAAGGAACACAGATGCAAGACAGGCAAGTATTTGAAGTTTTAACTTTTAATTTGTGGGGCACCACACCCGGTACCCCGGGTTTCCTCCTGACTCTGCGTTCAGGGGCCCCACGGCAGCCGGGCCGCGCCCCATCCCCGCGCTGTGACTACTGCTCGGCCCCTGGCACATAGTTCAAGACAGAAAAAAAAAGAAAGGTTGGGGACGACCCGACGGCTGGCAGCCGGGGAAGGGCCGCAGCGAGCAACGCGTCTCCCAGCTCCGCTTCTGGAGGCGGCGCCTGCGCACAGCAAAGAGGCGGAGGGGACCAGGAGGACCCGCGCGCCTGCGCACTGGCGGGCTGGGGGGCGGGGCGGGGCGGCTTGCTCCTTACCTGCACGTGGCCCGCATCGGGCGCCGAACCGCCGCTCTTGCTGTGCAGGCTGGGGAGCCGGTACATGCAGGTGGGGAGTTCGACGTGGAGAGAGGCACCGCCCTCGTGATAGGGCTTTACCTGGTACATCGGCATCGTGGGAACCCAAGGAGGGAAGATGGTGGGCGAGGGTACGCGAACGCGCAGGAAGCGCCGAGGCCGGCCACGACAGACTGCGGCCACCTCCTTTCCGAGCGGCTGCGGGCGTTCGGGAAAGCGCCGTCGCTGCGATCTCATTGGGCTGCCCTCGCCTGACGTCACGGCCTCGGCTTTTGACCCCACCAATCAGCGGGAAGGAGGGAAGGGAAGTGTTGGCGGGCCCACTCGGAAGGGGCGGGGCACTGGTGCCGAGGCAGCCAATGGGCGCCCGGAGGGGCAGAGCCCTACTGAGGGCTGCGGTGAGCTCGGCTCGGATCCCTGAGGCACGTCAGAGTCTGGATTCATGGATCTGACGGCGGGACCCAGGTGAGCGGCGGGCCGGCTTGCAGCGCGCTCGCCCGCCCTCCGCTTGGTGGCCTTCTGGATTCCTGCGAAGCAGGCCCGCGGCGCCCTGGGCGTGGACGCTGGGGGCCGCTGGGCTGGGTCGGTGCCTTGCGAGCTCCGCCTCAGGACCTGCAGAGCGGGAGCGTGGAGCGCGCGTCAGCTGAGCTCGGGTCCGCTCCCCGGTGCCCGCGGCCCCGCTCCTCTGTCCAGCATGGGGGCTGCCTGAGGAGGCGGGCGGCTCGGGCGTGGCCGCGGCTCGGCGAGTCTCTCAGCACCGGGTTCGGCTCGAGTCGCCGATGGCCCCCCCCGTTCCCCCCGCCCCCGGCCCCGTGCCGTGTCGCGGAGCCCCGAACCCCGCCCCGCCGTCAGACTCCACACTGCGTTATCTCCGCCGCCCCCAAAGCCAAATGCACGTGTCTTCTGGGGGATGTGGGGAAGGGGGCCGCGTGAGAGACGTTTTCTCGACGCTTCTGTTTCGCGAGGAGTCGGGGCAGGCTCTCCCTGCGTGCTGGGGACCGTGCGGTGCAAGGGGGGTGGAACCGGGCTCTGCAGCCTGCGAGGCCAGTGACATCCGCGCGTGCGGCCTCTCCTCAGCCTCTGGCACCTGAAAGGCAGGAGAACGCTTCACCAGGTAGAACGAGACCCATGTTGGCCCCTCGGGTTTCCAGCCGCTTCTGGAAGGTCTCACGTCCGAGCTAGACGCCCGGGGACTCAGCAAGGATGTCTCTGTGGGGACGCTCCTGTAATCTGTTATTTGCAGGGTGCCCCCCTGGTGACTGGAAGGTTCTTGAAGAATAGCCTGTAGGATTGCATTGATGACGTGAGTCAGGACCCGGATACACCAGAGGGAGTGTCCGATTCACTGCCTATAGCATGAGGGGAGAAGAGGAGAATGACTGAGGAAGAGAAGAACGGATCTGGGCTCCACTTAGAGGCAGTTTCCAGAACGCTTGCGGGATGCTAGTAAACATTTATTAGGAAAATTATGTGATCGCGCGGCTGGAGCGATAGCATAGCGCTGTTGCCTTGCACGCGGCCGACGCAGGTTCCATTCCCAGCATCCCATATGGTCCCCTGAGCACCGCCAAGAGTAATCCTGAGTGCATGAGCAAGGAGTGACCCCTGTGCATTGCCAGGTGTGACCCAAAAACCAAAAAAAAAAAAAAAATTATGTGACCAGATTTGTGATTTCTAAAACGAACTCTGAATTGGAATGGGAGGAAGGAAGTGCATTCCATATAAAACTCAGAGATCGTTCAAAGGACTAGATCCTTCGCTGTGCCTCCGGAAGTCCACGTTCCACCTGTCAGTGCTGACTGAGCAGGACCAGCCCCTAGCACATCCAGTTGTGGCCCAAAGAACAAACAAACAAACAAAAAAGCCAAGGTGACTCTTTTTTGTTTGTTTTTTTGGCCACCCCCAGTGGTGCTCAAGAGTTACTCCTGGCTCTGCACTCCGTAACTACTGGTGGGGCTCAGGGGTCTCCATACCTACTGCATCCTGTATTTTCTACCATTGTCTTTTTTTTTCACATTGTGTGTGAAAGAGCCCACTGTTGAGAAAGGTCATTCACCATAGTTTTAGAGAGGAGTTTATGTATCTCTTCCATATAGTTTCTAGTAAAATTAGATTCTTTCCATCTCTATTAATTCAAAGCTTCAATCCACAAGATTTGGAGTTGATGGTTTGGAATCATTGGCTGTGTGTTTAATGTTTGTACAACAGTCATATGTGTGAACATAATAAATGGATATACGAACACAATAAATGGAAACCAGGAGCACACAGGAAACCAGAAAACCACAATAAATTAGACCTAGGAGCTGTTAACAGAGAAGAATGATTTCCAGCAGTGGAGGCCACTATGGAACTCGTGGTCTCATTCTTGCTTTCTTGTTATTGGTGTCTTTAGTACGGAACCTGCTAAGGCCATCAAACCCATTGACCGGAAGTCAGTCCATCAGATTTGTTCTGGGCAGGTGGTACTGAGTCTCAGCACTGCTGTGAAGGAGTTGGTGGAAAATAGTGTGGATGCTGGTGCCACCAATATTGGTAAGTTTGGGAAGTGGTTTGTTTTTAGAATTTTGTTTGGTGGTAACTGGGGGTTGGTCCCAAGGACATGCAGAACAAGGTTACTACCACTAAAATACATACCTAGCAGTCTGGGAGAGTTTTAAACCACATAAATGACCAGTTTGTGCTATTTTATTTAGGGAAAAAATGTGTTAAGTGTAATGAGACATGTAGTTGTTGAAAAACTGGAAATTTATTTTTTTTAAGATAATTTCAGATCTATTAGTAATCTAGCACTAGTGGTAATAGTAGCAGTTAGCTTGTACTGTGTTCTTGCTATTCTTCATCAGATCAGATGTTGTGTATAGGTGAATAAACTCAAAATGCAAGATAACCTTAGGAGAGGGTTGGTACTAGTAAAGTACCTGCCATGACAAAAATGATGTTAAAAAATACTTAACATGACAGTAGTCCATTTTGAATAAATGTCGCTATGTCTCACATTTGCATTCTGTAAACTATATAAATAGTATTATATAATGAGAGCTTCTGCTGTCGATCAATTTCTGAAAAACACATTCTAAATTTTTTAGATATCAGGCTTAAAGACTATGGAGTGGATCTCATTGAAGTATCAGACAATGGATGTGGGGTAGAAGAAGAAAACTTTGAAGGCTTAAGTAAGTTGAATTTTACTAATCAATATTTAGGCACAATATCTCAGAATTTTGAATAACACTGTCTTAGGTGACACGAAACCAGCTTTTTAATATGTTACTTCTGTTGTTTTTTTGTTTTGTCACTTGAGATGTCTTGGATCTTATGTTATGCCTCTTTTTCAGCCCTGAAACACCACACTTCTAAGATTAAAGAGTTTGCTGACCTAACTCAAGTTGAAACTTTTGGCTTTCGGGGGGAAGCTCTGAGCTCACTCTGTGCACTGAGGTGATAGAATGTTTTTGTTCGCTGACTTAATCTCTTACAAAAAAAATCTCTCAGAAAATTAGAAAGTATTGTTAAAGTCATTCTTGTTCACATTTTCCCAATAGACTATTCAACTGCATTCTTGTTCTCTTCCCACTGCTAAAGGTGGTTCTTCTGAATGTAAGCAGAGAATGAGAGCAGTAGAAGAATATTGTAAAGAATCTTGTTACCTTTTCAGAGCAGTAACTTCTCAGTTTTAAAATCATGGGGCTGGAGTTATATCAGGCAGGGAGTTAGCCTTATACGTGGCCGATCTGTGTTTGATTTCTAGCATCCCATGTGTTCCCCAAAGCACTGCCAGGAGTAATTCCTGAGTGCAGAGTCAGGATTAGCCCCTGCGCATCTCTGGGTATAACCCAAAAAGCAAATAATAAAAATAAAAATCACTTACATATAAGAACTACCATTCAGTGCTCGCTTCAGCAGCACATATTCTAAAAAAGAAGAAATACCATTCGTCTTAATTTATTTCAGTGTTCAGAAAATTAATCAGAATTTTAATTTAATTACACAAGTTTCTAAGTTTTATATAGTTTTCCACTTATCGTTAAACTGTGATATCTTTTGAGTCATTTCAAAAGTTTTGTTAGAGCAGTAATCCTTGTGAATAATCACAAAAATCACTCTTTGTGAAAGTGTATATTTGGAGTGGGGGAGAAATCTTTCATTGTTTTGTAGTTTAGCTAGAATAAATCCCAGGTATCAAAACTTTTGTCGCACTCACTAGGTTAGGTACCAGTTCTTAGGGTTCATGGTGGCTCCATTACCCATCTTGACGTTGGGGGATTGTCATCTCTTGGAGACTTTTGAGAGATGAGGGCATGCTCAGGCACAGATCCACACACTGACTTTCCCTGTGTGTCCTCTTTCTCCCACAGTGACTTGACAATTTCTACCTGCCATGAGTCTGCGAAGGTTGGGGCACGGCTGGTGTTTGATCACAATGGGAAAATCGTCCAGAAAAGCCCCTACCCTCGACCCAAAGGGACAACAGCCAGTGTGCAACAGTTATTTTATACGCTACCTGTGCGGCATAAGGAGTTTCAAAGGAATATTAAAAAAGTGCGATATTTAAGTGTCAGAGTCGGGCTGTGATTGTCTCTCATTTGCTTATGTAGAGGAGAAGTCACTCAAGAGGCTCCTCCTTTTCCTGTTTTTTTTTTCCTCCCATACCATCCCCCTTCCTTTATTGTTGATGATGTTCTGATGGCTGGGTTTGCACACATCTGGATGCTCCCAGTTTTTGTTTGATTTTAGGCCATACTTTGCAGTGCTCAGGACTTACTCCTAACTCTGTGCTCAGGCATCACTCCTGATAGGAATTTGGGGGACCATGTCTGTTGCCAGAGATCAAACCTGGTTCAGCTGTGTGCAAAGCAAGTGCCCTACCTGCTGTACTGTTGCTCTGGCCCCTGGTGCTCGCACATTTTTAGCTGAGTGTGGTACACATCAAGTTGTGTGCTTGCATCCTTTTGGCCTGGTGCTAAGTTTTGTCCTATCTTTCTTTGTAAAGTGATTTATACTCATTCTCCCTTGATTAGGTACTACAAAATTACATATTACAGGGCCAGAGAGCTGGCATAACCTGTAAATAACTTGCCTTGTAGACGACCAATCTGGGTTCCATCCCCAATACCACATATGGTCCCCTGTGCCCTTCCAGGAGTGATCCCTGAGCTCAGAGCCAGGAGTAAGCCCCAAGCATGGCTAGGTATACCCACCCCCCCCCCAACAAAACCTTAAAAACTTTTTTTTATTTGTTTGTGTGTTTGTTTTTTTCCTTTGGCTTTTTGGGTCACACCTGGTGATGCTCAGGGATTACTCCTGGCAATGTTCAGGGGTTACTCTTGGCTCTGCACTCAGACATTACTCCTGGCAATGCTCAGGGATGCTGGGGATTGAACCTGGGTTAACTGCATGGAAGACAACACCTTCCCCACTGTCCTATTACTCCGGTCCCCCCTCTTTTTTTTTGTTTATAATCCAGAAGGATTATACCTGGTGGTGCTCAGGGGGTACTCCTGACTCTGCACTCAGGAATCACTCCTGACTATGCCCAGGGTACCATATGGGATACCAGGAATCGATCCTGGGTTGGCCATGTGCAAGGCAAACGCTTTACCCACTGCCCCTAAATTGTTTTCTTAAAGTTTATTAAAAATATATATTACTATGAATATGAAAAAACTTAATTTATTTACTTGAAAATTAAAGAATTTTTGCACAGAAAAATTACTGTTTTTTAATATTTCTCACTGTTTTGATGTCTTGGGGGGGTTGTACATTTGTGGTATCAGGAGTTACATGTTTGGTTGCATTGCTTATTGGGGTAGCACTTGGGGTGCTGGGGTTTGCAGTGATAGTTCCAGAGTCAGTAAATTAATATGATGAAATAATGTAACAGAAACTATGATCCTTTTAAGTAACATAGTATTAGGTGCTATAGAAAGTTGATGTTTCTGCCCAGCAGCCAGAGTTTGTATCTTGTCAGGTTAGACTTTCAGCCTAGATTTTCACTTATGAAAGAAGTGTGACTAAGAACTAAAACCTCTGAGTTCCCTTTTACAGTATAAGGAGATAAAGTTCGTGGGCCTTTCTAGTGGGAATGCCTTATACCATGCATAGAATAGAAGAATCATGAATTAGGCCTTAGAATTTGTTTTTTGTTTGTTGTTTTGTTTTGTTTTGTTTTGTTTTTTAGGCCTTAGAATTTGGACAGTGTAGTTCTTATGAGATTAAAGTAATGATGAATCTTGTGTTTGTGTTTCTGAAACAGGAGTATGCCAGAATGGTCCAGGTCTTACAGGCATACTGTATCATTTCAACAGGCATCCGTGTAAGTTGCACCAATCAGGTTGGACAAGGAAAAAGACAGCCTGTGGTATGCACATCAGGCAGCTCCAGTATAAAAGAGAACATCGGATCTGTGTTTGGGCAGAAACAGGTAGTGGTTGTCTGTGATTTAAAAATGGTACTTGTGGGGGCTGGAGCGATAGCACAGCGGGTAGGGCATTTGCCTTGCACGCATCCAACCCACGTTCGATCCCCAGCATCTCATATGATCCCCTGAGCACCGGCAGGAGTAATTCCTGAATGCAGAGCCAGGAATAGTAACCCCTGTGCATCAGTGAGTGTGACCTAAAAAACAAAACTAAACAAAACAAAACAAAATGGTACTTGCGGGGCTAGAGAGATAATCTAGTGGGTAGGGTGCTTGTCTTGAATAAAGCTTGAGAACAGCCAAGAGTAAGCCTTTAGCACTGCTGAGTATCACCCAAATTTTTCAAAAAAAAAAAAAATAGTGCTTGTTGCTAGTGTTTGGAGATGATCACTCTTTCCAAGGGAAAGAGACTGCATCCAAGAATTTTTATTGTGTAATTAGTGCAAGATAGCTGAAAGTTTTTTAGTTTTTTTCTAATTGTTGAACCGAATGAAATAATACTTTTTAGGAGGACTGGAATGATAATACAGCAGTTAGGACATTTGCCTTGTGTTGCACTCAGCTGGGCACCACATATGGTTTCCCAAGCTCACCATGAGTGAACCCTGAGCTCAGAGCCAGGAGTAAGCCCTGAATAGTGTCGTAGATTGTCCAAAACCCATCCAAAAAATGAAAGAAGAGGGCCGGAGTGATAGTACAGTGGGTAGTGTGTTTGCCTTGCACGTGGCCGACCTGGGTTCGATCCCCAGGATCCCATATGGTCCTCTATGCACCACCAGCAGTAATTCCTGAGTGCAGAGCCAGGAGTAACCCCTGAGCATTGCTGGGTGCGATCCAAAAAGCAAAAAAAAAAAAAAAAAGAAGAAGAAAACAACCCTTTTTTCTCCAAAAAAAAATAAGTATTAAGTACTGTGGGCTATAATATATTGACTATGGATATATGGTGCTCAGGTGTTTCATCTTTCTAACAGAAAATCCAAGGGACTGACATTCTGTTTCTTTATGCCCTAAATGTGGATAGCTCGCTAGGAAGGAAATACAGAACCCCTTATTCCATTTTTTTCCAGCAGTTTGTTTCGTTCTGTCCAGAAATAACCGTGAGTCTTGGTTTCTTGATAGCTGCAGAGCCTCATTCCTTTTGTCCAGCTGCCCCCTAGTGATCCTGTCTGTGAAGAGTATGGGCTGAGCTGCTCTGACACTCTAACCAACCTCTTTTGGTAAGTGGATTTGCCAGGAATATTCCAGTCAAGCATTTTTTCCTGAGTTCCTGATTTGCCAGGAATATTCCAGTCAAGCATTTTTTCCTGAGTTCCTTAGTTGATGTTTTTGCATGTGGCCTTGTGTTATTTTTAAAGATAGTTTTGGGGCCAGAGATAGTATGCATGTGCTGATCCCTGTTTGATCCCTGGTACCAAAAATGGTTCCCTGAGCAATATCAGGGGTTACTCCCTTAGCTCAAAGACTGGAATAGCCCCTGAAAACTATTGGGGGTTGCTCAAAAAGCAAACAAAAAATAGAGTGATTTCATGCCCTATAGTTTCATACGTGGGTGGGAATACTGCTGGGAAGGAAGATTTATAGAGCTCAGGTACTCATGAACTGAATCCCTAGTACTCAGGAGCATGTTGAGGGATGTCGTAGGTTTTATTCATTACATTAATGTACCATCTGGGGCTAGCGCAATAGTATAGTGGGTGGGGCATTTTCCTTGCACGCGGCTGACCTGAGTTCAATTCCCAGTATCCCATATGGTTCCCCAAGCACTGCCAGGAGTAATTCCTGAGTGCATTTGCCAGTAGTAACCTCTGTGCATCACTGTGTGTGACCCAAAAAGCAAAAAAAAAAAAATATGCATACCATCTGGAGCTGGGTAACACGTGTGCCTGACCTGAGTTTGATTCCTGGCACTCCGTATGGTACCTGGGCACCGTCGAGAGTGATCCCTGAATACAGAGCTAGAAATAATCCCTGGACTGCCAGGTGTGACCCCAAAACAAAACAAAAAGATTGTTCCATCTGATCTGGTTTCTGTCCTTTTCACCTGTCTGCCCTGTGTGTGTTCATTTATCCTGATAGCATCTCAGGCTTCGTTTCTCTGTGTGCTCATGGGGTTGGAAGGAGTTCAACGGACAGACAGTTTTTCTTTATCAACCGGAGACCATGTGACCCAGCCAAGGTATTGACTTTGTAAAAAGTTTTTGTATTAGGTGTTTAGGACTGGCTTTAACATTTTATTTTTGAATTTAGTGACTTTCTCTGGTGGAAACAATTTACATTGCTTCTGCCTCAGGCTTAAGCTGGTTCTCTTTTCATGCTTCAGGGTGCGTGAGGGTTTAGGCCTGACTGCATCTTCAGCAGTGGTGGACCTTAGGAATGCTTCCTGTTCCACAGAGATGCTGTGGAATCACTCCTGTGCCATTGATGTGGCTCAGAAGTTTGCACACCTGCATTTTATATGTGAGGCTCTGAGTGTGAACCTCAGTATCACTTGCCCTCCTCCCCACACTGCCAGATGTGTCTGTTACAATAGCCATAGTAACAAGATAAAACTTCTACTGTCAGCCAGGAATGGTCTGACTTTAAATTTATTGTGTGTATTGTAATTAGTGTGAGTTTATGGTTTCTCTTTAATGGATTTCACAATCTCATTATAAAGTCATCTGCCTATATTTCTCAGCGCATGACATTGTGTTTTTATGAGCATTTTGACTGCACCTGCATTTAATTGATATTTCCTTAAGAGCATCTGTAGGCTGGAGAAATACTCTGTTGTTTAGGAATTTCTGATTTAAGATATCCTTTTTAGGGCTCAGTGATAGACCACATGACTTGTACAAGGCCTTGGATTTAGTGTGTGCGTACACAACACACACACACACACACACAATTCTTTTGAGGAGCGTGAGGAAATGTTTTTGGCTAATATTCTGGTTATCCTGATCCTGAGATGGTTTTGGTTGGGGGGTTTTATTTATGCTATGTATATATGTTTATATGTTTATATGTATTAATGTATGGAATTACCATATGGTGTTCTTTGCAAATTATTGGTGGACAATTATACTTCAATAAAGCTATAATAATCTTTGGTTTTATATAGATTTCCCGGCTTGTGAATGAGGTCTATCACATGTATAATCGACATCAGTATCCATTTGTTGTTCTGAACATTTCTGTTGATTCCGGTGAGTTCCACCAAGATTTCATTTATATTGGTTATCTTTCCTTACGAGAATAAAATGAAAGTATAGGGTCAAGGAGATTGCTCAGTGGATAGGAAGGAGTGCATGCATCAGTGATCATTGGATAGGAAAGCATGCATCAATGGCTGAATAAATAGCAGTACTCCTACACAGAGTACTGTGTAGGGACAAAGTCACGCGGGTTCCAGGGCCGAGATCTCCAAGCCTACTCGGATTTGGGCCGAGCATCCTCTACCCAGATCCTCCAAATTCCAGTAGGCGGGG
>JAOXYA010000016.1:31849194-31887202 GCA_028565675.1 Sorex palustris | reverse complement strand
CAATTCCCAGCATCTCATATGGTCCCCCGAGCACCACCAGGAGTAATTCCTGAGTGCAGAGCCAGGAGTAACCCTTGTGCATTGCCGGGTGTGACCCAAAAAGCAAAAAATAAATAAATAATGAACAGCTCAAAAACTCAAGAGGGAAGATAATTCTTTTTGTCCAAAGTAAACAGTAGTCATCTTCACTTCTCTGTGTGCATGCACGCAAGTGTGTCCCTGCATATGCACACATGTGTGCGTGTGCCTGTGCTTGCATGCATGCGTGTGGTGTGTATGTCTGTTTTGCTGGGGAAATGTGTTCTATACTGAGCTACATCCTTAGCCTACTGTTGTTTTTCTTTCTGCTTTGTTTGTTCTGTTTTGGGGCCACACCTGGCAGTGCTCAGGGGTTACTCCTGGCTCTGCTCTCAGGAATCACTCCTGGGTGGGCTGAGGACCAATAACGAATGCCAGGATGAGGCCTAAGACCACCACCCGGCCTGGCAGCTCTCACGGCAGCCCTTTGGGGCTTCTCACTGACATAGGTTCTCTCTGTGACCTACTGGGTTTTGTTCTGAAGCAGATCTGTTGCAAGCGGCTTCCCGCCACCTCTGCCTGCTCTGGAGCCGAAGCTTCCCTTCTGCCTTGTCTTGTTCTGGGAGATCTTACTCATCTGGGCTCAGCACTGGGATCTCTGTCCTGTGGGTTTCTGGCTCATGGCCCTGCATTTCATGTGTGTGTTCGGTTTTGAGCCTGTAGTTCTGTCTTTCACCAAGTCTGAGACGTCCTCAACCTTTCTTTCACTACATGCCGGGAAGGGCGGCATCTTGGATCGTTTTTGTTGATCTCCTTCCACTCAGTATTGAGTCAGCTGGTGGGTTTTCAGTCTCAGCCGTTGTAGTTTCTTGGTCTGTATGAGTGCATTCTTTTATTTTTTTTCCCCTTTTGTTCTGCCATGGCACCTGCATTTCTGCCCATGTGAGTGTCTGTTCTTCCTCAGGTGGTTGCTCAATTTTCATGGGAGTTCCACAGGTGTCCTGTCCGTCCTCTGAGGCCTGAACCTCATTTCTTGCCGAGCCTTAGGCTGCGGACTACTCCTGCTGGCTGCTTCTCTCTGGCCGGATTCTCTAGACAGTGCTGATAGTTTTATCCTCCGGTTTGGCCCCGACCTGGGCCCAGCCACGTGGAACCTGGCAGCGACTCCAGGTGTCTGCAACTAGGGAGACCCTCTGGGTCAAGTCCACCACACACAGCCAAGCAGGAAGCCCCAGAGCTCAGGCCTGCTGCTCAGGCACTCCGGAGGTCTCTCCACCTGGAGAAGAGGTGGTATAGGGAGGCGTAGGGAGTTGTGGGGCTGCCCCCCCTCAGGGTGGTCACACAGTCCTTTTGGGGAAGAGGAAGCTTCACACTCCAGAATTCAAGGCCCACCCAGGGTTGCCTGGGGCTGGAGGGAGAGGATGAAGAAAAGAAGCATCTGGAATTTCCTCCCACCCCAGTGAGTGTCGGAGACCCCGTCCTCCCTGCTTCCCAGGCCAGTACGCTCTGGCTGTCGGCCTGTCACTGGCCTGCCCCTGTGAGCACTGTACTGATGGGCACTGCTCTCTCGGCTTTCCAGGAGACGCCAACCAAAGAGCTGGGGCCCTGCGGCAGCGCGGCGGCCCGGAGACCCGAGCGGAGTGGTGCAGCCCCTGGTCCTGGGGCCCCTGGCTTCGGCAGGTGCATGAACTCTGAGAGCTCCACCGATGAAGAAGGTAGCATGCTCACCCCCCCCACATGCCACACCCCCTGGGGCCCCCCCTGCCACCCTCTGGGGGTCTGGTGAGGACACTCCCCGCTTGTCGCTTCTCTCTAGGTGGAGGCTTCGAATGGGACGATGACTTCTCCCCAGACCCCTTCCTGGCCAAGACCACCAGTAACTTGCTCGGCCCCAAGGCAGCCCTGCAGACAGCCAAGTACTTCTCCCCGCCTCCTCCGCCACCGAGGGGCCTGGAGCCCAGCTGGCCTCATGGGCCGCCCTACTCCAGGTTTTCCATCTCCCCTGCCAACATGGCCAGCTTCTCCCTCACGCATCTCACCGACTCGGACATGGAGCAAGGAGGTGAGCGGGAGCTTCCGGTGCGGGCTCAGGGCTCAGGGTTCTGCGGTGGGCACCAGGCACCCCAGGGCAGGTTCCAGCCCATGGATGGCCTCCCGGTGTGTGGGCCCGCCACCTTCCTCTACCCCGCTACCCCCCTCCCCACCTATGCTGGCCGCCCTGTGGGCATGGGAACGCCCCAGGCACCCTGGGAATGTTGACTTTGCCATTAAGTGCTAGTCTTGGCCATCACAGGGGCCGCGGGGCAGGGTGAGGGGCAGGGTGCATTGCAAGTCGCTTGTCTGAAGAGCCCCGCCCACCCCCCACCCCCCCCACCTCCGTAGATGGAGTGATATGCTAGCTGGTACATAGCTTTATGTAAAGTTTGCAGACCAAATAAACATGCTGGAGCGTAGCGGGGTTTTATCTGTGCCTGCACTGTGTGAGCGCCGATTAGATACTGCCGTTCCTGAACGGCCTGTCCGCGCCAGAGCTGCCCGCCCAGCCCGCACGGACATCGACCTTCGTGTGAGCTGAGCAGCTGGGCGGGTGAGAGGCTTGGCAGGTGCCGTGCGGCGCTCTCGAGGATGGCCCCCTGCAGTCCCCACTCTGCTTGTTCTCTCCTCCCCAGGAAGCAGCGAAGATGGAGAGAAAGATTAGGCCCCAGGCTGCTGGGCGGGAGCAGCATCCCCGCGGCCAGCCGAGCCACGACACACGCGTGCCATCTGCTGAGACGGGAGAGACTCAGTGGCAGAGGGAGGCCCCGCCGGGAGCACGTCCGACAATCCACGTTCTGGGGGCCTCCGCCCCACTGTCCGTGCGTGTGTGCAGGACGCAGCCACGTTCCCTGCATCCAGCCGCGCGTGCAGAGCCGGGTGCGGCCAGGACCCGTGCGGCAAGTGGGCACCAGTGAGCCATATTGTTCCCTTCAAAGAAATCACTGATTGCTTCTGTAATTGCACTGTGGACAACTGTTCTAAGAGTCCCCAATATTGTACAGAACCCTAAATTATTCCAGGAAACTCTGGCAGGTCAAGCTGGTGCTATCCACTAGTTTGATTTTTTTTGTTTTCTTTTTCTTTCTGTTTCACAGTGTGTTTGCTCTGCATGGTACTTGTAGCGCTTAACTATTCGGAGAGTTCTGCTGTCTTAGAGACGCTGGGGCTGTACATACGGTACTTTTTCGTGAATGATAACTGATTCTGAATGTCTGTGTCTTATGTTCTGACGGGAATATTTTTGAGGAGTCCAAAAAGACTGCTCGGCTTTGTTGTTTGAATGAAACCCATTTTTGTCTCTTTCCCCACCGTGGCTTCCTGTCTCACCTGAGGCTTCTCTGAGGAACCGCGGGGTCTTGCAGCCCCTCACATGATTCTCTCACGCTGGCCCCCAGTTTTCTGAAGCCTTTTTAGTGAAAGAGGAGGTGGCAGGCCTGTCCGTGGCTCCGGGTTCGACTGTCGTGTTCCCCTCCCACCCCCCCGCCCAGGGCGCGAGCATCCTGCTGGATAGCCATCTTGCTGTCAGTGTCCACTGCCTGGGGACCTTCCCAGTGTCCCCCAGCATTGCCATGTCCCTTAGATCCTCACGACCAGTTCCCGGGGTGGCATCTGCTACTGAGGAAAGACCCAGGTACCCCACAGCTGCCGCAGTTGGGTCCCTGTGTCACCTCACGACCCGAATTTCTGCATGGTGTCCTGTGCTTGGGCCGTGCCTGCCCAGGCTCTTCCAGGCCGTTGAGCCCAGTTCCCCAGATGTTGGCCAGTACCAAGCTGCGCTGACACTAGACGGCTCTCCAGGCCTGACTGGGACACGAGCAGGCACCTGGGGGGCTCCAGGGCTCTGTGCAAGCCGTTACGCGGGCTTTGTGGTCCTGGCTCCCAGCAGGGCACTCCCTCCCGTTCTCTGGATGATGTGTGGCCACGGGCACATAGATGGGGGTGGTTGACGGGGATTTCGCCGCACTCACCCTCTCAGTGTTTGGCTTAGGAGAATTTATTTTCTGCATTTTTACCTCTAGCTGCAGTCTGGTTGAGAGAGGAAAGAAAGGTGATTATACTCGTTTTCCAAATGATGGGTTCGCATAGCCCCAACTGTGAATGACACAAGTCACACAGAATCCTAGAGTAGTCACCTTCAACAGTCAGCCCAAGAGAACAAGAGAAAGGTATTAATCGTCGGGGGCTGTACTTATTTTGTCTCAAATTAAGGAGATTTTTAACATATTTCCCATTTTATTTTAAGTCTATATTACTCTCATGATTAATTGCCAAAAAAATGCATTTTTGTACATTGAGTTGGGGGAGGGTGTGGAACGGTAGATATTCTGTGGTGTTGCATGGTGGGGGAGATTTTATATTTATAATAAACATGTTGGTTAACATGTTATTTTGAAACCTCAAGCAATACACAGGAAATAAATTATGTAGATTAAAATTCCCAGCCCATTTCTGAAGTGGTAGCATGTGCTTTGTTGTTGATCCTTTTTTCCCCCCCCCCTCTTGTTGTTGTTGTTTCTTTTTTGAAACTAAATTGGTTCCCAGTAGTGGGTTTTCATACTGTATTTGTTCTCCAGTATGCAGTGCAGTGAATCAGCGGGGTTCTCCTAAGTGAGGTGAGGCTTGTGACTCCTGAGCCCCTAGACCATCTCCCGGGCCCTCTCTGGAACCTGCCAGATTTTACTTAATCTTTCTTTGCTGGAGTTTACGCGTTTCAGATCCTGTAGTGAAAATAATCTTTCCTTTCCACCCTTGCCCAGAGGTTGATTTGTGTTCTCAAATGACCCTGTCATAAGCCAGAAAGAGGAATGAAGAAAGGTGCTGCCCAGGCCTGCCCTAGGGGCTGGGGAGGGAGCGGAGCCTCTTGAGGATGTCGCGGAGTACGGAATGGGAAGCTGACCTTCCCTCTCAGATCCCCTTGTCTGGGGAAATGGCTTCACCAGGCTCCACCTGACCGTCGCCTTTCCACGCCTCGTCCTCGACCAGCATTTCCCACAGGTCTCTGTGGGGTTGATGACGGACCCTCAGGAGGCAGCTCAGCGGTTAGAGGGTCTGTGAGGTGAGTTGGGTCCACGGAGCTCAACCTCAAGAAGTTTTCCCAGGGGGCCATGCTGTATTGGCTGTTAAACTAGAAAATTTTAAGGCTGTTAAAATATTCCCTTCAGGATAGAACTAAACTCTTAAAAAATGTGTTGACAGTATTGAATTGCCAACAACCTGTGTAGGGGATTGGCTGAAATATGTTCAAGTTGTCCTGGTGGCCCTGGCTGGGCAGAGCTGAGCACTGGACCGGCGTGGATGGCAGCTGCTTACTTCATTCCCCAGTTGAGGACCCAAGGGCCACCCCACCTGCAGGGCGCCGTGTCAGAGTTCAAGGCAATATAACCGTTAATGAACTTTGAATTTAAATTGTGTACATTTTTAAATTGTAAGATTTTTACTGTATATTGATGCATAGTGTGATTCAATAAATTGCTTGTAATTTAAAAACTATTTAATATTCAAAATAAATATAGATATATATTTATAAATTCCGTGGCTGCGTTTATTCTGTGACGTCTTCACTCGCCCAGGGAGGTGCCTGCCTTCCCGATGCCTTCACTGTGCCCAGTCGAGATGGGGGCCAGGGAGATGATAGGAAGGGCTGGAGTGTGATCCCAGGTATCAACCCCACAGAGCACCAGCCTGACACTGGGAAGCCCCAGGCTCTGTTTCAGCACTGCCAAAATACGACGGGCTGGAGAGGACATTTCTCCCCACACTCCAGGAAACAAGATTTGTAGAATTACTAAAAACTACATTTTGATGCAGCTTTTGTGCTGCCTTAAATTTTATCTAAAGTTTGTGGTGTTTGCGTGTACTGCCCAATTCCAGTACACTTTTGCTTCTGAGCCCCGGCCTCGGAGCACCAAGGCGGAGAGGCCGGTCTGCTCAAAAAGGCCTTTGCAATGTCCAGAGCAACCTCCTTGTCACCCTGCGCCCCTGTTCTCATTCCCGTCTGAGCAGCCACGGGCATGGTGGCCAGCTACAGGGCCAGCTGGAGACTGGCATAGCTCAGGTCACTGCTGCCTGGAGTAGACGGAAACCTTCAGGGCCCCCGTCGGGTGGGACGCTGTGGCCGCCACCAGGTGGGCTGCCTCGCGCAGAAACGGCTTGAACGCCTGCTGATTGGAACCCCTGGGTGGCAGCCGGTTTTGAGCCCAGACTGCCAGTTTCCCAAATGGGCTCTATGGCCTGCAACCAGTTAATTCCCGGGATCCGCACGCGGGTGTCCACGCAGGTGCTCTGCGCGCGCCCCCTCGGGCTCCGCCCAGCGTTCGGCCCCGCCCCTCCTGCCAAGCCCCGCCCCCGACTTCGCCCAGCGACCGGCCGGGTCCCGGCGCCGCACGGCGTCGGGCCCCGTCCCTCCCGTCAAGCCCCGCCCCCGGCTCCGCCCGGCGACCGGCCAGACCCCGGCTCCGCGCTGCCCCAGGCCCCGCCCCCGCCCGCCGGGCCCCGCCCTCTCGCACCTGGCCCGGCGCCCGCGAGCTGGGGGAAGTCCCCATGCCACCTGGTCGGTCCGAAACATCGGGTGGAGGCGCGAGGTGCCCGGGCCGCAGCCCGTCTCAAACCCAATATTCGCTGCAAGACGCCTTTTGCCAAAATCCTCTTTGGGTTGGAGTTCAGAGCCCTAACCCCAAGGCGGGGGGGGTGGGTGCTGGAGGGGGCGGATGCGACCTGGGGCGTTCCCGGGACTCCCCCGCGGCTCGCGGGGGGTTCAGGGCGGCCCCGTCCCGCAGGTGCGCCGCCGCCCCCCGCTGGCGACACGCGGACACCGGCCCGCCCCGGCCCCGCCCCGCGAGCTCATTTACATGCGGCCGCGGCCCCGCCCGGGGCGGCTAAAGCTACGTGTCCTTGTCCCCCGTGGGCAGCCCGGCGCGTGCAGCCGAGGATCCTCAGGTAACTGGAGGTGGGAGGGGGGGTGTCTGGGGTGAAACCTGGGTGGGGGGCCATCCACATGGTCAGGCTGGACAGCCGCAGGCCCTGGTCATTGGTCTGCCGACCTTTGACAGCTGCCCCATGGCCACCGCGGGGGGTCCCCACGCTGGCGCTGAGAGTGGCTCCCGGCCCCTGCCTGCCTACACCGGGCAAACAGGACGCAGGGCCGCCTCAAACCTGGGTCAGCTCTGGGCTAGTCATAGCGGCCTGAGCTTAGGCGGTGCTGGGAGGTGAGTGAGGGGCACAGGGCCAGTCACGGGGACCAGGGGTCATCACCCAGGAGGAGGACCACCAGGTCAGGCAAAGGCCAAGGGTCAGACATGCTGTCCGGTGGGCACTGGGACATAAGAAGCTAGCTCTGGGCCCCATTTGTAACTGGGGAGGACCCTGGGCACGGAGAAATCGTCTGCCCTGAGTGAGCTCTGGCCGTAGGCAAGCGTCCACTGCTGGGTGACAACAGGGTGGCCTGTATTCTGGATTTCAGCTTCCCAGGCTTCTCCTCTGAGCCTTCGCCCCTAGGATCACTTCTGGGGCCATGAAGACCAAGAACCGGCCCCCCAGGCGCCGGGCGACCCCTCAGGACACAGAGGCCAGCCCAGCGGAGCAGACCCCAGACAGGCCCCAGCTGGGCTCTGGGCAGGAGCCAGCCAAGGGTCTGCGGAGCCGAGCATCACGGGCGCAGGGGGGCCGGGCTGAGGGTGGACGGCGGCGGCCTGGGCTGGCGGGACCTGGTGGCCGCCGGGAAAGCAGCATCCAGCGGCGGCTGGAGAGCAACGAACGGGAGCGGCAGCGGATGCACAAGCTCAACAATGCCTTCCAGGCGCTGCGCGAGGTCATCCCGCACGTGCGCGCCGACAAGAAGCTTTCCAAGATCGAGACGCTCACGCTAGCCAAGAACTACATCAAGTCCCTCACTGCCACCATCCTAGCCATGTCCAGTGGGCGCCTCCCGGGCCTGGAGGGGCCAGGCCCCAAGCTCTACCAGCACTACCAGCAGCAGCAGCAGCAGGTGGCCGGGGACACGCTGGACGCTGCCGAGGCCCAGCCTGAGGCCCACCTGCAGAGGTACTCCACGCAGATCCACAGCTTCCGAGAGGGCTCCTAGTGCCTAGCCCGGGGGCCACAGCTTCCTCCTGCTGGGGGCCCTCACGGCATAGGAGGTGACGCCCCAGAAGATCTAGTTTTCCTGAACTTGGCTGCCTCCTTGGGGCATGTCCTGACCTTCGGGGGGGCCAAGGCCAGTGAGTAACTCTGGGCAGTCCGAGGTCCTGGCCTTCTACATTGGACTGGGCAGTGGACTGGCCTTGGCCTGTGTAACTCATCTCTCTCCATCCTGACCCCTCTGGCTATCAGAAATCTGCGGGGAAACGTTCCTTTGGTAAGTTCTCCCACCATGGCCGAGGCCCCTGTAACCTGCATCATAGGGCCAGGTGGGGTAAACCAAAGCCCAGGGCCAGGAGAGCCTGAAGCCACGTGGGAGGGCGGCCAGGCAGGGGTCTGAAGACTCTGGCTCAGGACCCCTCAGGACGGGGTAGCTGGGGCACAGAGCTGGTTCTAGGCTCCAGGACCCGGTGCCACCCTTCTGGGCCCATTGAGGAGCCGTGGGGTCCTGGCCTCCAGAGCACTGGAATCAGCTTCGGCCTGTGTTCGGGGTGGTCCCTGCCACGTGGGGCCCTGGCAGCACACTAGGTTGTTCCCAGGGCCTGGCTGGAATCCGGGCACCCTGCCTCCACCCAGGTGCCGCTCCTTCCTGGCGGGAGGGCAGCTTGGCCGGTGCCCACTGCCCCAGGCCAAGCTTCCTTCTGTTTGCGGCTGTTGGCTCTGACAGGCCAGGACTGTGCTCTCCTCCTCCCCACAACCTCCCTCCCTGACCCCGTCCAGGAAGGAGACACAGCAGAAGGAGCTTGTGCTGGGGGAGTGCCTGCCTCATGGGGTCCATTTTTCTGAGCCCCGACCGTCCCAGACCTGGCCAGCGGGTCAGGCCTCTGGGGCTCAGACTTCCCTGAGGTGCTGGGTCAAGGTGGCCATGGCCAATGACCACATCTGTGCACAGGGGTCAGGAAGGGACTGCCTCCCCCCACCTCCAGATCCTGACAAGGCCAGTCTGACTACGGAACCAAAAGGGGCCCGCTTGGAGCCCAGGAACTGTGGGCGCTGCTGGAGGGGTGCCTCCAGGGCAGGGACATGAGATGGCCAATGGCATTGTCCTAGCTCGGCCCCCAACTTGCAAATAAACCCAAGACTGACTGAGAGGAGCTGAGACAGGGCCCAGGTCTGGCTGCCTCATGTGGAACCTGATCTTCGTGGCATTTTCTCTGTCCCCCACTGGTACTGCTCAGGGGTGACACGTACCAAGGCCAGCTGCTCACCTGTGCAATGGTGGACCCCTTGCTCCTGGGGGACAGACTTTCCACCTGTCAGCCTGGACCCCAATTCTGTGTTGGACTTGGAGTCACCACCCTGCTCAAGTCCCAGACCTGGTCAGCGGGTCAGAGATGCCGCGACTGCCTGGCCTGCACCTGGGACCCGGTCGGGGCTAGAGCTGGAGCTGCCAAACAGGCAGGATGGGAGTCAGGACTCAGCGCTGATACAGCCCAGTTTTGGGAGCTGCCATGGGGGGAGACAACTGGTCTGCAGTTGTCCTAGCGATCCCCTCTCAGAACCCATGAAGCTGATCCCTGATTTCCCCAAAACAGCACCCACCCCTGCACCGGCTGCTTGGAATGTCACAATAAAACAGACAGTCGCTTCCAAACACTCGCCCCGACTTTACTGCAAAGCGTCCGACTGTGCAGATGCTTGGGGGCTGGGCGTGCAAAGAGCAGGCTCAGTGAGGACATGGAGCCCCAGGAGGGCAGGGTGGTGCCAGTGCTGTGGGCCCCGCAATGTCCTTGTGCCCATCTCCAGGAGATGCTGCCAGGGAAGGGACCCCCAGGGGCACCCCGGGTCAGCTTCCCGGCGACCAGCACCCACAGGAAGCAGGGGAGTCTTGGGGCTACAGAAACGAGACCAGATGTCGGGACATGGGGTGGCCAAGGTTGGGGTGCAGCCCCCAATCCAGTGTTTGGTTCCAACCTGCCACCCTTCTGTGACCCCCAAACTCCACCCCGGGGCCCGCCTCTGAGAAGGGACAGGCACAGCAACTCTGACCCCAGGGTCCTGGTTGCAGGTGGATGCCTGGGGCTCGGGGACACAGGGGTTCCCGTCCTGGAAAGCAGGGGTGGTGGGGGGGCAGGGCCACGCCAGCCCAGGCCTCCTCACACACTCGCGCATGGGGCTCTGTCCGGTCTCCAAAGCTTCACATTTCTAGGTGCCCTCTGCAGGGTCCCTGAGGGGATGGTGTTCTCGGGGCCAGGCTCTGTTCCAAGGCCGGGCCCCATGCTTCCACATGGAGGGCTCCCATCACCGCGATCCTTCCATCTGGGGGCTTCTCACGACATTTCCACTCGTGGCTCAGCATGCCTCGATTCTCCTACTAGGCCCCTTCCACGGTGGCTCAGCAGCACACGGGGCCCACGGCCTCCTTGGGGTCCCCGCTGGGCGCCCTGCTTGACTCCCGGGCTGTGTCCTGGGTCTCATTTCTAGGGGCCCTGGTCGCGTTGGCCCGGACCGAGATGTGGTCCCAGCCCCCCTGCAAGCAGAGGCCATGTCCTGAGGGGCTGGATTGCAAGCAGGGATGGTCCCAGACCCCACCCCACACCCCCCTGCAGCCCCGCCTGTTCACTCTGGTCCCGACCCCACCCCACTGGAGAGCCCGGACCCCTGTGGCCCCACTTGCTCACCCCAATGCCGTAGTCCCAGCCCTGGCCCTCGGGCGTGGGGGGCCGCACCCCGACACGGTGGCACACGGTGCCCCGGCTGAGGCTGTGACTGCCCTGCACCTTGTCGGCAATGACCCAGACCTGGTCCAGGGGCCCCACAGACACCAAGCGCACGTTGTTGGACACGTGTGCCCAGCTGCTGCCCTGTGGGTAGCTGGGCGTCACCCCCCGGCGATGCCACAGATTCCCTGGAGAGAGAAGGGAGCTGAGGCCCAGGGTCACAGGAAGGCCACACACCCAGCATGGCCCTGGGGGTGTCCCCCGACCCCCACCTTCAGCACTACTCCTCTGTGAGTGCCCCCGTGCAAGTGGGAGTGGGGACCTCACATGGGGGACCCCGAGACCACCAATCCCGGGGTAGATCAGGGGCTCATTCCATCATGGTGCTTGGCAGAGGGGTCCCAAAGGCTCCCCAATGCCCACTTGCCATTTTCGTCCAAGGCGAACACGGATGTCTGCCCCACAGACACTTGCTTCAGCCTCTGCTTGGGGGGTGACGGGATGTGGTACCAGCAGTCGCCTGCAACGGTCACGGGGCGCCATGCAGTGGGCAGTCCGCCCAGACCCCAGCCCTGGCCTCGTCTGGGCCCCTGGGTCCTACAAAACGGGACCAGCGAGTGGGAACCCCGAGTGCAGGTGCAGAGAGCCGGGCAGCACGCATGGCAGGGTGGGAGGCCAGACCCCACGGAGGGGGCCATGTGGACCGCCCCCGGTCCCCAGTCCCCCCGATGGCCTTAGGAAATGCTTGTGCAGCTGAACTGGACTCGCCAGCCCCTTGAGGCAACGCACAGGGAGATGGGCTGGGGGGCCACCTGGGGTGTGCGCACTCACCAGCCGGCTGCGAGGGGGACACTGCGCCCCGGTAGAAGGCGGAGCCGTCCCTGGCCACAGCCCACACCTGACAGCAGCTGCCAATGGATATGGAACTGAAGGGCTGGTCCGTGCCCACGTGCAGCCAGGAGCAGCCCTGAGGAGCAGACCTGAGTGAGGCCCAGGGCCAAGGCTTGGGGGGTCCAGGGTGCCCTCAACACCCCTGTCTCCCTACCCCCCACCCATTGCCCGCAGAGCCCAGGGGCCTTGGGGGGAGTGGGCTGGGCCCCACTGCTGGATGCTCACGGCGGGGTTGAGTTCAGTCACGCCCAGGCGACACAGCACGTCCCCTTTGTCACTGATGGCCCAGAGTGCAATGGCCTGGCCATGCTCCGGCGTGCCAGGGCCTTCGGGCATGATGGACACATCCGCCAGGCCCACTGGGGCCACCTCCAGCCACGGGCCGCTGGTCAGCAGCTTGCACTTCCTGTGTGGGGGAGACTCGGGGCTCAGTGCGTGGAGCTCCAGAAGGCGGGGAGGGGGTGAAGGGCCAGTCCCCACCCCCACCCTGGGGGCAGTGAGTGACATTTCTCTTATTTGCTCTAGAAAACAAACGCAGAAACGGGGCGCCTGGGTGCCCGCGGGCACTTCCTGGCCTGACATTTACTTTGATTCCTTGCCCCGCCCCCGCCCTCCCCATTTCCTACAGGGGGGCCCCCCACACCCCGCCCCTGCCAACTCAGCCCTTACCTGGCCCAGCACCTTCTCCTGACAAAGTCCTTCATGGTCTTGTACCCATGGTAGGAGCTGTGAGAGAGAAGCCAAGACCCAGACCACAGCGTGGAAGTTTCTGGAAAGTGACACTGCACAGGCCTGACGGGGCAGGGCTGTGTGTTGGGGATACCTAGAGGGGACCCTAAGCCTTCCCAGCGGTGGCTGTCCCACCTAGGCTGCATTCAGGGGATAATGTATGCTTCCCACCGGGCCCCTGGGGATAGTCCAGCACAGCTTCTCAGAGGCCTGGCTGGGCTCTGGGGCACTGTCAGGACCTGAGGGGGTGCAGTCCCCAGACAGGGCAGGGCTGACACCCCCTTCTCTTACTGCCTCGCTCTCCAGGACACCCCTGGTCTCACTCCTTGCTGGGCTCAAGCTTCCAAGTGGTCCCCTCCCCGGGGCATGGCCCAGAGCCCTTGCAAAGTGTCCTGAGGGACCCCAGACAGGTCCGCAAGCCCTCCTGTGCTGGCTGCCGGTGCTCACGAACTCTCCCACCCCACCCCACCCCGCCACAGGAGGGGCACAGTGTGGCCCCCAGAAGAGATGCTCACGCAGGGAAGTCGCTGGCATACTGCCACCCCTCATGGTCTGTGCCCTCGGGAACGCTGAAGTCCACGAACCAGTCTGAAACCTGGGGAGGGGCCGGTCAGTACAGGCGCCTGCCCCTGATCTCTGCCCCAACCTGTCCCCTTGTCCCCTGCTCACCCAGGTCCACTGCAGGGAGGGGGGCTTCGTGCCGGCCTTGGTGCACTCCTGAAGGCCAGAGGCATCGCTCCACATGTACCGGTCCGTGGGCAGACCCCTGCGGGAGGAGAGTGGTAGTGGACACTGGCATTGTCCTGTCCCCTGAGAAGTCCCAACCCAGGGAAAGAGGCCACCAGAAACAGGGTGTGTGTGGAGGTCAAGGTGAGCCAGAGCTGTGTTCACTCCGACAGTGGGAGGGAAAGGGGCAGTTGGCCGGGGAAGGAAAGCACCACGCGCGGGGTGGGCTGTGATGACCACACAGGAGGACACCAGAAGATTTCCACTAGTAGGTGCAGAACCAGGAGGAACTGTTCCCTGGCAGCAGAAATCTATGGGTTTTTTAAAATTTGTTTGGGGGCGACGCCTGGCAGTGCTCAGGGATTACTCCTGGCTGTGTCCAGGGCTCACTCCTTATGGGTTTGGGGGACTATATGGGGTGTGGGGATCGAAGCTGGGTTGGCAGTGAGCAAGACAAATGCCCTCCCTGCTACCACTGCTCCATCCTTGACTGCAGAAATCTGGATTCCAGCCTGAACTGAGAACCAAGAGCTACATAAGTTACCTGGAGTGGCAGAGCCCGGGTGGCACTTGGACCCCTCAGGTGGGGAGCTGTGCTCCCCGGGGGGTCCAGAAGGCACCTCTTCCCAAGGCCCAAGGTGGGTGGGGGGGCACCAGCGGGGCATGAGTGACTGCAGGGTGCGCGGCGGCCATTGGCATGAGCAAGCTTGGGCCCTGTCTCAGCCATGAACAGAGAAGCCACAGATGGGCACCAGAAGCTGCTCACCAGTGTGGTACAGACAGCTAGAAAAGTGGGGACCCCCAGCACAGGATGGAGCCATGGGCTTCCCACATGCAGGCTCTAGCCTGAAGTCACCTCCTGCACCAGATTCAGGTGGTAAAGACCACGACAAGAGTCCCCTGAACTGCCACTGAGGGGGCAGGAACTGAAATCTGGGAGCTATGGCATTCCCTGGAGCCTAAAGCAATGGAATCACCATTTTTTTGGGGGGGTCACACCTGGTGATGCACAGGGATTACTCCTGGCTCTGCACTCAGGAATTACTCCTGGCAGTGCTCAGGAGACCACAGGGGATGGTGGGAGTCAAGCCCATGCAAGGCAAACACCCTACCCACTGTGCTATCACTCCAGTCCCAGAACCACCATTTTTTGTCTCCCCAGAAAACTGCAAAAAAGCCAAAGAGGAGTTCAGGATGGGGAGAGAGGGCTCAGGACCAGGCAGCATGGGGTGGGAACAGCCAAGTGTTGGCACTGGAGGGGGGGTCTCCAAGGTCAGCGGCCCCTCTCGGTGTTTCTGGGTGCACACACCTGTGTTCCCATATCGGGCGTCGAGTGGGTCACACAACATCTGTGTACCCCACATCTAAAGACAGTTTCTCCGACGTGTCTCGGTGCCTGTCAACTGCCCCTACCTCAGGTGTGGCCATGCTGGGCCACCGTCCCTGACCTCAGGTGTGGCCATGATGAAGCCCTGTCCCCCACCTCAGGCTCAGCTGTACAGGGCTGCCACCCCCCACCTGGCAGTGTAGCCTGTGACGGGGTTCCAGCGCTGGTTCTCGTAGATGCGGACGCACTTCACGTCTGACTGCGGGTAGACGTTACTCGATGCCAGTCCTGTGGGGAGGGGAGGCTGCGGGGGTCAGGCCTTCCCTGATCAGTGGACCAGGGTAGGAGCAGGGACACAGATTCACTCACTGCTCTGGCTGCTCTTCTCAACCTCCTGCCCCCACCCACAGATGTCTCTGCTCACTCCCTCCTGGGAGCCTCCAGAGCCCCAAGGCCAAAGGTGAGTTTCTGGCCATTCTCCAAGCAGGGTGGACTGTTTTGCTCCCAGAACTTGGGGTGCCCTGGGGGGTTTTGCGAGCTCATTCCCTAGCACAGGAACAGCTTCCAGGGGGTGGGATCATCCAGAGCTGGGCATCAAGACCTGGGAGGGTGGGTGGCCCAGGGCTGCCCCCCTGGCCTGAGGCCTCAGCTGTGATGCACTGGGACATGGTGGGGCTGCCCCCTCTAGAACCTTCCAAGCCCTGTCCAGTATGAGTGTGGGAAGGAGCTGGCGCTGAAGGTCACTCAACAGGATGGAGTAGGGGATAAGGGGAGGGAGTGCACGCGGGCAGGGGGAGCCCTCACCTGAGAAGCAGCCCCCGCCATAGCCGCCAGTGTAGACCCAAGCCGTGTGGTCGTACCCGATGCCCCATACCACGCCCCGGCCGTTGGCCTCCACAGCCCGCAGGTGGCCCCCCATCTGCCGCCAGAACCTGGGAGCACAGAGAGAGGGTGGGAACATGTCCCAAAGGGCTTTCCAGTCCTCGTTCCCAGCACCCTACTGTACCCCAATACCTATTGAGACAATGGGGCCGTCTGTCCTCCCCGGTGGGTGTCAGTGTCGGGAATCCTATGGGTGTGAGACCCTCAAGAACTGCCACCTGAGCCCCGAGCCACATAGGGGGATGGACGGTGCATGGCCCAAGGCCACCACCACATGCGCACCCTGAATGTCACATCACCTGGTAGGCCCACCCTGAGGCACTTGCACAGGATGGGGGGCTGGGGTGTGGGACACAGTGAGCGGGGTGGTGGGACCCCCTACTTCTGGAAGCACAGCCCAAGAGGCCTGGTCACTCACATCTGGTCACAGGGCAGCGGGTGCTCAGCGTCCTCCAGGTGCAGGCCTGGCTCGCTCACAAAGATGTCCCCCTTGCAGGTGACAGACCAGATGGCCTGCGGGGATGGGCGGCCATGGAGCCTTCGGCTCTCGCAGCAGGACTGGCTAAGCAGGGCGAGCTGGGCAGGGACACGGCACATCAGCAAGGGTGGGACTGGGTGATGGGGGCCCAGCTGCCCCCACCCGTGGGACCCTCACCCAGTCATTCATATCCTGCTCGGTGGCTGCTGCCAGCCGCACGGGCCATCTCTGGTGCGTCCTCTCTGGGGTGTAGAGCGCGAAGGAGTGTTTGGTCTCATTGAGCACCGGCACCAGTGCCGTCACTTCGTTGAGGAACAGGTGGATGTACTGGTGACAGAGGCGAGTGTCGCCTTGGGGCAGGGGACACACACCTTGGGGGCCACCTCCACCCCATACAGCTGGTCCAGGGCTCAGGTGGAGAAGGGGGCAGGCTGAGCAGGCTCTTAAGATGAGGGTGCAGAGGGGCTCGAAATCACTGGGTACCCCTGAGCCCCAACCCAGCCTGGGGGCGGCACTTTCCAGATGCAGGTCCTGGTCCCCCCTACGGCACCTTCTTCTCCTCGTGCACCATGTAGTAGACAAAGAGGATGCTGTCCCGGGCGCCGTCGAGCCCCGTGAACTGCTCCAGCGCCACGCGTACGTCCACCCACTTGTGGGGTTTCCAGTTGCACCACCACTGCAGAGTCCCAGTCTTCACCCACACCGACTGCGGGGAGAGTGGGGCGGGGTTAGGCGGGTGGGTGGGGCCGGTCAGGCAGGTGGGGGCGGGGTTAGGCTGGTGCGCGGGGGCCGGACATAAGGGGTGGAGGCAGAAAGATAGGGAACCCTTCTGTCCTGCATTCCCTGCTTCCCTTAGGTTCTTTGGGGCTGCTGCCCGTGACAGGAGGGGTGCTGGGTGCTGCCCCGAGGTTTTGCAAACAAGGGTGGCCCCAGGCAGGAGCCCGATGCTTCCTAGGCCTGAACCTGGGAACTGTGGCAGGGCTGCACAGGTCAGGTCGGGGATTGGTCTGTCCCCCACCCTGTTCCCCTGTGGCATCACCACACCGGGAGCACAAAGGTTGGCCTGAGGCCCCTGGGTGCCAGGGTAGTCTTGGGGCTGGTCCCCTGGCCTGGGTGGGCACCCACCTGCTCCACGGCCTGTTCGTAGTGGCGGAAGTTCTCCAGTTCCCGCTTGGTCCTCTCCGTGAGCTGCTGGAAGATCTGCTTGCGCCAGGCAGCGGTCTGGGCGGGCGTGATGGACAGGGACAGCGACTGCACGGACGGGGACAGGCCTGTGGGCGGCCGAGATCTCAGGGGCTGCTGGGGCACCTTTCGGAGAGGTGGGGACGAGCTGGGAGGCCCGGCATCCGTCGCCAGTCTTACCCGAGGGGACTGTGAACCACTTGAGTGCGGCGTGGGATTCCACAACGCAGGCCCCTCCTGACACCCAGGCCCACAGCAGGTGGTCAGCGGCAGCGGCGTAGGGTTCCTCCAGTGCCAGTGTGGGGCCGGGCGCCCGCGCGGCCTCCTTCAGGTCAATGTTGGTCCAGGGTAGCTCGGCTGGGTCGGGGTGCAGCTCGGGCCCCAAGGCCTGGGGGACCGGCGCAGGGGCCTCGTCGCACTCCGGGTTCCTGGGGCCATCCACCAACTCTGCTGGGACGGGCTGCTCAGACCCAGTTTGCTCAGCCTCTGCGTCACTTGGCACGCAAGACTCGCCACTGCCTCTCACCTCGTCACCAAAGAAGCAGCCAGCACTGGAGGGGGGAGGTGTGCATGAGCCCCAAGAGGACATGCTGGTGGGGGCATCAGCTCAGCACACGCCCTTCCCTGTGCCTTCTTTCTGAGAGCTGGACGTGGCCCCTCTCTGTGCCTGTGGGTAGACGGGGCGGGGCAGTACTTTGCACTGAGCCAAACTCACGCTGAACTGTGGCGCCCGCTACTTGGGTTTGGGAGCGCTCACGGGGCCCTGGGCCAGGAGCACTGAACTTGAGCATTCACATCATGCGATGCAACAAACCCACTGGCCCTGAAGCCAGGGGAGCTCGTGCCTGCTTTCCGCCCTCTCTGCCCCTATACCAGCTGCCTTGCCAGACTCTCAAGAGAAGTGGCTTCCCAGGCGGGGGACCGAGCATGACAGTCCTCCTTCTCGAGTCTGGTGTTCCCCGAGGCCAGGTCAGACAGAACACAGCGCTATGGCACCTCCTGGTCACGCTGGCTGGTCCCCACCTTCAGCTCTTATGGAGGGTGCGTCGTGTTATTCACAAGTGACAGCTTGAATGTCAGCTTCCACTTTTTTTTTCTTTTTGGGTCACACCTGGCAATGCACAGGGGTTACTCTTGGCTCATGCACTCAGGAATTACTCCTGGTGGTGCTCGGGGGGACCATATGAGATGCTGGGAATCGAACCCGGGTCGGCCGTGTGCAAGGCAAACGCCCTATCCGCTGTGCTATCACTCCAGCCCCACCAGCTTCCACTTTAAGGGTGGAGGACAGCCACACCCAGAGGTGCTCAGGGATCACTCCTGGTGGTGGCTGGGGACAGAAATGGGTCTCTGGCACATACAGGTTGTGCTCAGTCCTCCAGCCTCGGCTCCTGTCTCCCCGGCTTGAGGACGCCCTGCCAGTCTGTACCCTGTGGCAAGGGAGGGTCCTCACATCCTGTCCACACTTGCAGCCCGTTGTCGTGACAGCTGTCCCGCGGTGGAAGTGGGTCTGTGGCTGTAATTTGCATTTCCCTAAAGGTCACCCACAGCAGCTATGCACCTGCCGTGACCCCTAGCCCCTGAGGAGGCGCACCCATCACATTCTTTACCCTTTGGGTTTCTGTTTTGTTTTGTTTTAGGGGCATGCTGGGCTGGTACTTGGGGGATCCTGAGGTGTGGGGTCAAGCGTGGGCTCAGGTTTGCAGGCCCCTGCTTGGTCCTCAGACGTCTCTCCTTGGGCCCTTTGGTCCTTGTAGGATAACATTAGTTTGTCCTTTCTGCCTTGCCACAGGGAGCTTAGGTTTATTGGGTTACTCCCATCACAGTGCTTCCATTCCTCTGTGTTTACTTGTAACCTCCTTTGTGCTCTGTTGACTTTAAATACTGTTTTTCTCCTCCTTAAGTCCCTTGCATAGTTAATTCAGCGCAATGTCCTTTTTGAATGGCCAAAAGAAGACAGTTAATTCGCTTTTGTAACTTGGGAGTTAAATGACTCCGAATAATATTCACTTCTGGGCATCTGTTCTCTTGACTTAAGCCTCAGTTGCCCTGACTTCCTAGCACCCCAAAAGCAAGGTCCCAATGAGGGACTGGATGGACCCAGGGCAAGCTGTGAGCTACGTGCTACTCTGGCATCAAAATGGGCCCAGCCAAATCACCATAATACTTAACTATAAGTTAAGAACATGGTCATGGACAAATATTATGTCATGATCTAAAAAGTAATAACTAGGTTCGGACCCTGCTAGGATTAGGAAAGATTAATCTGGCCTGAGCACTGTAGTCTGAGTCTGGTGAGATGGTCCCAGGAGAGCCACTCTACAAGCTCAATCTATCTGTGTCCATACAAAATAACTAATATTAAGAAGTAGAATTAAGATGTAATTAAATTATTGGACTGAGGAAAGGAGAAAAACACCTTAAGTGGTGAGCAAACACCTTTCCTTGTGAGCAAAGGAAGAGCTTTCTTATGTTGATTTTGCTATTGAACTGGGTACAGTGTCTACCTCCAGTGTTGGGGAGTTGGAGAGAGATGGGAGAAAGAGCAGGGCAGCAAGATGGAGCTCGGAGAGACTAGCAAGGGGGCAGAGGGAGAAGAATGTAGAAGAATACAGGATGGGGCTGGAGCAATAGCATAGAGGGTAGGGTGCTTGCCTTGCATGCGGCTGACCGGGGTTTGATTCCCAGTATCCCATATGGTCCCTGAGCACCGCCAGGAGTTAAGTCCTGAGTGTAGAGCCAGGAGTAACCCCTAAGCATTGCCGGGTGTGACCCAAAAAGCCAAAAAGAAAAAGAATGCAGGAGCAGGCAAGTGGAGAGAGAGAGCCCAGAGAGCTCAGGGGACCGTGGGTGGTACCAGGGATCCTAGGTAAGCTGCATACAAGGCAAGCTTATAAACACCTCCCTGTACTGTCTCCCTGCGCCTTGGCCATTTTTAATTGGGCGCTTATCAAAGCAGAAGATGGCAGATTCTAGCTCTGGCCCCTTGTCCGACAGTCTGTGAAACTGCCCTGCGTGAGCTGCTCTGGTTGGCACACAGGGTCTTTGGGGGCTCAGACATTCTGATAATGTCCAGTTTCTTCTGTGTTGTGCAGTGAGGCTGGAGGGGACCCTCAACTGAGGCACCGAATCAGACCCTCCAAAAAAAATGGTGGTACACAGTGGTACACGGCGGGGCAAACAGGTTTATGCTGAGGTGTGGCAGAACCGGGCGCAGACAGGAGCAGAGGAAAGGCTGTGGGGACCTGGCCTGGCTGGGGTGTGACAAGCTCTGTGGGGTCCTGGTTCCAGCTGACAGTTCTGTGTGCGCCTGGATTGGTACCAGGGCAGGGCTTCCCACCCCCACCTCAGCCTTTCCATCCCCCGACAGCCAGCACACCTGGGATCTTATGAGAAATGCAAAACCTCTTCCCCAGGGCCAGATTCGCTGAAACAGAAACTGGGGGGTTGGGGCCAGGGAACCAGATACCCCACCATGGGGGCCCAGTGCTAGGCTGGTTTCTCGCCCTGTCTCGCCACCCTGCCCTGCTCCAGGACACTGCTGGGGACCCTGCAGGGATAGATGTGCCACCCCAGCCTCAGTTCACCTATCACCTCTCCCACCAGCCATGCCCAAGGCCACCGCTAGCCGAGCCTGGATCCTGGACCCTAGAGCCCCCTCACAAGGTCTCCCCGCGGTCACCTGAGCAGGCTGGAGGAGCTCCCTGAGTGGGAGCGGTCACAGTCCCGGCCGGCCATGATGACCTTCCACATCTTGCCACTCAGCTCACTCGGGGTGACGCCCTGCCGGAAGTAGATGGCACGGTCCTCCCCGCCGATGCCCCAGACCTGCAGAGACAGGGGCTGGGTGAGTGCACCTCCAACAAGGCAGAGGACTGTGTGCTACGGCAGGATGCTGAGAGGTGGAAGGAGAGTAGCGCTTGGGAGTCCCCGGCTCAGGAGAAACATGGGCGCCACCTCTAGACACTGAGACTCATGTGAGCCCAGAGGGTGGTGCTGCTTCTGGGCACCCAGAACCCTGTCTGTGACCCCGATTTCATTTTAATTATGAGGGCAGGGTCACCCCTCGGGCTGTGGACCACAGATGGGAGCACAGGGAGGGTGCATCCCTTCCCCTGGGCAGAGCTGCTAATCAGTGCCATGAAAGTAAGGTATCTTGCTTCAAGGCCCCCTCAAAGCCCACCATCCCCCAGCAGGGTCCTGGGGAGCTGCATTCGAGGAGGAACTTCAACACCTGAGTTGGGGAGGAATTTCCTCCATGGGCAAATGGCAGCCCCAGCAACCTCAGGAGGGGCAGGAAGGATGGCGGGGAACCACAAACCTGGTCGTGAAGCCCGACACCAACCATCAGCATCTCCCCGACCATCGCCACCCAGTTTGTGCCACAGGGATTGTGGGAGTTGACGCCTCTTCGGAACCAAACCTGAGAAGCCAGAGACACAAGGGCTTCTTGTAGTGGGGTGACTGACGCTGGAAGTGGCAGGGCCCCCTCCCAACAAGTGGGCTCAGTGCTGGCGTCACTGGGGACCTTGGAAAGGAAATGCCTCTGCTCCCCACTCCGCCTGGGGTTGCGGGTCACCTGCTCAGATGTACCTGTCCTGGGACTTCTTGTCTGTTCTCTGGCTGCCTGATTCTTTCGAGAACCTTCTCTCCACCAGTTCATACTAGGGGAAGCCTCTTGACACAGGATAGTAGCCAGCTCATTGCAACAGTGAGGGGTGGGGAGGGTAGAGGTGCCCCCTGGGAAGTGGGAGGTAGGGCAGCCCAGCCACATGGGCTTCTCATTTTTTTTTTTATTTTTTGGGTCACACCCGGTGATGCACAGGAGTTACTCCTGGCTCATGCACTCAGAAATTACTCCTGGCGGTGCTCGGGGGACCACATGGGATGCTGGGAATCAAACCCGGGTCGGCCACATGCAAGGCAAACACCCTACCCGCTGTGCTATTGCTCCAGCCCCCACAGAACCCTTCTCATTAAGTTGGTCTCTGAGGGGAGGATCCTCATGGTGGGATGGAGGAAAATCTTTCCTTTCTTGCCTCATAACCGGGACAAGCTCTGTCTTCGCCAATGTTTTCTGAAATAGTCTCTTTTAGGCTAAACAGCATGTGAAAATATAAATAGAAGGGCCGGAGCAGTAGTACAGTGGGTAGAGCACTGTCTTGCATCTGACTGACCTGAGTTCCATTCCTGGGACAGCAAACCCTGAATTGCTGGATGAGACCCCCACACAAAAAGAAACAACAAAAAAAAAGTGCGGGGTTTGGCAGATCCCATTGGTTACCAGCAACCTGCCCTCTGCTGCAGTAAAGGCTGGAGCAAGCGAGGGGAGCTGACCCAGGACCAGCTCGGAAGTGGGGACCCAGCAGTGCCTGTGCTTCGGGTGAGGGCGCAGGACTGGGGGGGGTCCGAGAAGTGGAACCCGCACCCCGGAACCCTGCCCATCTTACCTTCCGGTCCTTGGTGACAGCCCAGACCACGCAGACACCGACAGACACGTGCATGATCCCATTCTCGGCGGTGGGCGGTTCCACCACAGACCAGGAGCTCCCTGCCCGGTCCCCAAGGAGAGCAGGGTACCCGTCAGAGAGGGGACTCCACTTCCCTCTGCCCCCTCCCCCTGCTCCTCAGTGCCCACCTTTGGGATTGTTCCTGTTCACGCCTTCACGGACCAAGGCCTGCCCCTCCCAGAGCGTGGCCCATAGGAGGTCATGGGGCCCGCAGCTGACCTGTGCCACCTCCCCTGGGGTGTCCACCAGGGACCATGAGGAGCCTTCGGGGCTGCAGTGGCTGACGCCTTCTCTGTACCATACCTGGGGGGCGAGAAGCCCACAGGGAGGTCAGGCGCACATTCAGGGTCGGGGGCTAGGGCAGACTTGCAACTTGTACCCCCATGTCCCTTCCTGGCACACCACTTCCCACCCTGCCAAAGTCAAACCCCTCAAACCTCAACTTCAGCCTTCCTTGGGGTAGGACGGGGTCCCTTCGTGTGTGTGAGAGTCCCCCAATCCCTACCCCACTCACCCCACACACACACACTTCCTACATTCCCTCCCCATCCTGCTCCTTTCCCACCTCATCCCCCTCTCACCCACGCCTCAGAGTGGACCCTGGATCCTGGTGCCCTGCGCCCCCTGGTGGCCAAGTGCCCTTCAACTGTGCTCTCTAGGGGAAGCTGGGGTCCCTGAAGGTTAAACAGGAACACCCCAAATCTCCCCTTCACAGAGGCACTGAACACGCTCGCTCCTCCTCTCCCCGGCCTAAAGGGGATGTGCAGCCAGACACCGGGCTCAGCACAGGCCTGCTGGGGCTGTCTGTCCTTATATGAGATACACTGCTGAGGGTGCCTGCTGCCTCCTCCGCTCTTAGAACCTCCTGGTTATGTTACGCCTGTCCAGCCACTGTCCACCCGCCCACCCTCCCCACCATACACACACCTGTCCAGTCACTGCCCATCTGCTCATCCTTCCTCTCACCTGCCCTCCCACCCCTTATGCACCCATCCATACACCTACCTACTTACCCTCTCTCCCCCTTGCTCTCCCACCTCCATGCACCCATCCATACACTCACCCATCCATACACCTGCCCTCTAACCCCTCCCCCCAAACCCCTCCATGCACCCATCTATACACCCGCTCTCTCGCCCCCTCCCGCCACTCCCCCCATGCACCCATCCTTCCGTGTACCCTCCCCCTTCCATCCATCTTCCCCAGTTCCTCCCAACAATTCCGGTTTGACTATGTGGAAGCCCCATGAGGACTGGTGCCCCAGGGATGAGACCCTCTTGATAGCACGCGGACCCATAGTGGGTGCTGCTTAGTGTTCTGGGAGCTTAGGGGAGAGCAGGGCAGGCCCAGGGTGGGTGGCTCAGAGGAGCCGGGTCTCAGGGGTCCTCAGGACAGGATTCCTGGGGGACAACTGTGGGCACAGGCCACCACCTATGCGGGGCAGCTCTGCTGCGGGTGTCAGGTGCCCTGCTCCTCGCCTTCCTGCAGGTACACATAAGGGCCGAGCCTTACCTTTCCCTGCAGGGACACAGCCCACACTGACAGGTGACCCACAGGCTCGTCTGTGACCTCCCACCCTCCCACCGAGAGGTCGTTGAAGGGGTCCTCCAGTTGCTGGGGGTCGTCATCCATGGAAGGGATCTAGATTGAACCAAGAAAGAATGAGGCTGGAGCCACCACCCTGGGCACCAGGCCAACAGGTGGCACCATGTCCCTCCTAGGGGCCTGGGGGTTCACTTCACCCACATGCCCTTCCTGACTACTGGCCCCCTTTCTCCACCCGTCCCTCCATGTCTCACCAAGCCCGGTGTGAGCTCCCCCGCTCTAGACCCACTGGGATGTGACCTGTGGGCCTTTCTCCAGGGTTCCGAGGGGCTCAAGGCCTGTGTGTCCTCCAAGGACACTCAGGAGCCCTGTGCGGGCCTTGAGTCCCTAAGTTGGGAACTTCCTCTGAGTCTGGAGAACAGCCCGGGAGTCAGAGCAGGGCAGGAAGGTGTGAGGGGCACAGCAGCAATGACCGGGCCAGCTCTGGGCCAAGGCAGCCAGACCCCATGAGCCAAGAGGCACATAACAGGATACATCACTGGGACAGGGCACCCCTCAAAGGCCAGGGAGCTGCAATGCCCACATGACCTTCCACGGAGCCCTGCCCCTAGCCGGCCCTACCACACGGCCCCCAAACCTTGGCCCAGGTGTCTCGGGACTTGTACTTCCGGTAGCGGATCCAGCGCCGCCGCCTCACGCAGGAATTCCACTTCTGGTCCCTGGTATAGGTGGCCGGGAAGTCGATGGCATAGGTCCAGCCCTGAAAACAGGAGACTGGTCTTAGGGTCGGGCCACAGGAGATGCCGAGGGAGGCAGATGGGGGAAGATGAGGCAGGACCCAGCCAGGTCAGGGGTGATGGATGCTGGGGCTAGAGGGGTGAAACTGGGGGATAGCCGAGCCCAGAGCGCCCCTCCCCACACAGCCACAGTGGAAACCCCGTTCACCTACCCCTTTCTCGGTGGGTTCCCCGCCAAAATTCTCATCCACGTACCAGTCCGACTCCCACTCCCAGTGTGGCGAGGGCAGTGCCACCCCGTCCAGCGGCCGGGGCTGGAGGCCACTCACGTCACTCCACCCCCACCGGTCGCTGGGCAGCAGCTTCTCACAGAAGCCACCCACCGGGTTCCAGCGCTGCGGGTCAACCAGAGAGGACCTGAGTGGACTGGTAGGGGGGACCCTGGGACCCCTTCCTGCCCCCCTCCAGGCCGGGAATGAGCAAGGGCCCGCCCAGATGAGGGGTCTCTCTCAAGAGCTGACCGGCCCCTCAGGGTGACTCTAGAGGGGGAACGCACTCTGGGGCTCCTGGAAAACACCAGAACCTAGCCCAGGGGGCCTGGCCAGCCTCCCAAGATGAGGTCACTGGACACATGCCCCTTGCTGTTGGCTCTCTCCCTGAAAGCAGCGCACCCCACCCTGCAGCCCTCACCTGGTTCTCATAGGCCTCCTCCCGGCACCGGATGAGGACGTCGCTGGCACACACGTACACGTAGACCTGGTTGTCGCAGGCGATGCCCCAGCAGCACTGTGCAGTGGCACTGACCCGCTTGAACTCCAGCTGTGAGTCCTTGCAGAGCTCCCAGTACTGGCCGACCGTGGACAGCGTGTGCACATGCCCAAACAGGTCTACCGCCCACAGCACCGAGCTGGGCATGGCGGCTGTCAGCGCCCCTGGTCTTTCTGTCCCTCCAACTTGGGGAACATTTGTTTCAAACAGAGAGGTAGAGAGGAAAGAAAGAGAATGTCACTCTCAACCACCTAGCAGTGAATTTGAATATTTGGCTATATTTCCTTCTGATCTTTCAGGTCAAACAGCATGAGGCCTTGGGGCTGGAGCGATAGCACAGCGAGTAGGGCGTTTGCCTTGCATACAGCCAACCCGGTTTCGATTCCCAGCATCCCATATGGTCCCCTGAGCACCGCCAGGAATAATTCCTGAGTACAGGACCAGGAGTAACCCTTGTGCATCACTGGGTGTGACCCACTGTCACTGTCACTGTCCTCCCATTGTTCATCGATTTGCTCGAGCGGGCCCAGTAACGTCTCCATTTTAAGATTTGTTGTTACTGTGTTTGGCATATTGAATACGTCATGGGTAGCTTGTCAGGCTTTGCCGTGCGGGTGAGATACTCTTGGTAGCTTGCCGGGCTCTCCAAGAGGGGTGGAGGAATTGAACCTGGCTCAGCAGGGCTGGCTACACACAAGGCAAAAACGCCCTACCACTGTGCTATGGCTCCAGCCTGGGTGTGACCCAAAAAACAAAAACAAAACAAAACAAAACAAAACATCAGGCCTGGGGTGAGGCTCAGGGAGAGTATGTGCCCAGCAGGCATGAGGCTGTGAGTTCGACCCCTGGTACCTCCCCACATGCCATCTGGGCAGCACACTGCACCCAAGTGTGTGAGCCTAACAGACCAGCAAGAAGGTGCAGGGTAAGAATAAACGGTTGCTGGGCTGGAGCAAGCTTGAGGGGCTGGAACACACTTCACACGCAGGCAGTCTGGCGTCCATCCTGGGTACCACAGGGTCCCCTAAGCACTGTCAGGGTCGAGAGTGACCCAGGAGCACAGAGCTGGGAGTAGCAGAGGGCAGGCCGTGGCCTGACATTTAAAAGGGCTGGATGGGACTGGAGTGATAGCACAGTGGGTAGGGCGTTGGCCTTGCACGTGGCCGACCCAGGTTCGATACCCAACATCCCATATGGTCCCCCCCAGCACCACCAAGAGTAATTCCTGAGTGCAAAGCCAGGAGGAACCCCTGAGAATCACTGGGTGTGACCCAAAAAGAAAACAAACAACAACAAAAAACCTAAGGGCTGGAGCAATAGTACAGCAGGCAGGGTGTTTGCCTTGCAAATGACTGACCTGGGTCAGTTCCCCGGCATCACATATGGTCCCTCAACCCTGCCAGGAGTGATCCCTGAGCACAGAGCTAGGAGTAAGTCCTGAGCACTGCTTGGGTGGCGGTCAAAAACCAAACAAAACCAGAAGATCTCTCTGCCCCAATTCACCCCACAGGCCGCCGTTAGTGAAGTGGGCTGTGTGCGGGCACTCATCCGCTCCCTCCTTCAGAGAAGTGACTAAGCAGTAATCTCCACTTGGCATAATTGGCCCTTGGGGCAACTAAAACAGGAGACTGTGGTTCTGAGAGAGGACTGGGTGTGGGTGTGAATTCTGGGACCAGCGACTGTCCAGGCAAAGACACAGTGGACAGCAATGTCAAAGCACCTCCTTTTCTTTTTAGCATTTTGGGTCACACCAGTGACAGTTGCGAGTTAGTCCTAGCTCAGTGCTCAGGAATTCTCCTGGCGCTGTGCAGGGGACCAATGTGGGATGCCGGCTTCCAAACCTGGGCTTGGCTGTGTGCAAGGTGAACACCCTCCCCGCTTGCACTATAGGCTCTGGCCCTTAGAGTACCTCCTTTGGTCCTGCACCTCCAACTCCTCAGGTGCCTCTTCTTGGCTGACCCAGGTAACTGTCCGGGGGACACGAGGTCAGTGAGAGCTCCCTGAAGGAAGGCTGTCGCGGGGACAGCGGGGCCCCTGGGTCACGGGGAGGAGGGAACACCGTGCCCAAAAAGCAAGCGCAGCTTGAGTGTCCCAAGCGTCTCTGCCGCGGGCTGGCGCCGCCCTCGGTGCCATCTGCAAGTTCAGGCGCTCGGGGCTATTAGCCGAAGGAAGCCTCGGGGGACTTCCAGAAAGTGGGGTGTGGCGGCGGGAGGGGCGGTCCCTGCCGACTGCTACTGAGACATCTGTCACTCCGGCCGTGTGCAAACACACCGCGGCTCAGACGGCGGCAGGGGCGACCTCAGGGTCGCGGGGTGGGGAGTGGGGTGGCAGTTTCTGAGCTGGGGGTCCTGCCCGAGTGCCCGCGGCTACGAGGCCGTCCGCGCTCGGTTCCCCGCAGCGCCGCGCAGGCCGGGCCGCAGGTCGGGGCGGGATCGGCGCGCCCCGGACGACAGGTGGCCCGGCCCGGTGCCCTCCCGCCGCGCTAACCCAGCGCCACGACTCTGTCCCGCCGGCTGGGCTGCCCAGAGCGGGGCGCCGCGCTCCTCGCGGCTCGTCTCTCAGCCCTGACAGCCCCGACGGGGGCGGCGCGGTCAGGTGGCCGCGGGGATGCCCGGACGCCAGCGGAGACGGGGGCGTCGCTGCCCGCCCGGATCGGAGGCCCGCCCTGTCTCCTGCCGCGGGGATCCCGGGCCCTGGCCCAGCTGTCCCCCCGCCGCTGTCCCCCGCCGCTGTCCCCGCCGCAGCACTCACCGTGCCCGGCGCCCCGCGGGGATCGCAGCGATCGCTGCACGGAGCTGAGAGAGCGGCCAGCCTCCCCCGCGGCGCCGCCCCCGCGCGCAGGAAGCGGCAGCCGGGCCCGCACCCATTGGCCGGTCTCTCCGTGACGCAATGCGAGGCGTTCCGCGATTGGCTGAGCGGCGCCAGGGAGGTGGGCCGGCCGGGGGTCGCGCGCACGCCCACTTCCGGGGTCGCCCTGGTCTGTGGCGCTGAGGGCTCCTGAGGCGTCTGTCCGCGCGCCTTTCCCGGACCCGCGCTCGGCCTGTAGGCGAGGAGAGGGGCTGAGGGGGACTGCGGGGGGCACCGGAGACGGGATCCTGGGGTCCCCGCGACGTGCTGTGTGTGTGGGGGGGGGTGATTCCCCGCTAAGCCGGAGCCCCCGCCTTCCCGCCGCGACCCCACGACTGCGGGAAGGAGCGAGCTGAGGCAAGTGACCGGTGACAGGTCAGGGTCCCGGCCCCCCAGGCCCCTGCCTCCCTCTCCCCCGGAGCCCGCGAGGCGCCGAGGGGTGTCGTGTCCATCTCCGGAGGATGGACCCCGGGGAGGGGCGCCCGCCCGCGGATCTGTGGCGAGCCCTGGGGACACAGCGAGGGGAGACTTCGGTATGGATTTCTTTCCTTTCTTTGCTTTTTGGGTCACACCCCCGGTGATGCCAGGCTGACTCCTGGCTCTGTGCTCAGGAATTGCTCCTGGCGGTGTTCGGGGACCCAATGGGATGCCGGGGGTCGAACCGAGTCGGTCCCGTGCAAGGCAAACACCCTCCCTGCTCGGGCCCCTCCAGTCCGAGATTTCCAGTCACTTTGTCCTCTGTCTTCCCAGCCCTCAGAGCGGAAGGCGGTGTTGATTGTATGTGGGGTCTGGGCACCGAGGGGGGGTCCCTGAGGAAAGTGGGGTGCTTTGGGGGGGGCTCTGACCACAGTGACTGACAATTCGGGACTCTTGTCTCCAGCTATGTCTGTGAGCTTAAGAGCTCACATAGCACCTGCTATACCCAGGTGTCAGGGCAGAGTTTAAAGCCAGTTTTCTGCAATCCAGTGGCTGAGTTTCTGGGGACCCATGTCCCCCCACCTACTCTACCCCGCCTTTGTCCTGGCCTTTATCCCTCAGCGAATAGGCTGCCTCTTACCACTCACCCAGAGTTGGCCTCATTCCTTCCCACTTCTCTTTATTATTTATTTATTTGTCTATTTTTGCTTTTTGGGGTCACACCCTACGATGCTCAGGGGTTACTCCTGGCTTTGCACTCAGGAATCACTCCTGGCGGTGCTTGCGGGACCATATGGGATGCTGGAAATCGAACCCGGGTCGGCCGTGTGCAAGGCAAACGCCCAACCTGCTGTGTTATTGCTCTAACCCCCTCCCCCACTTCTCTTATTTTAACCTTTCCTCCTTGCTGTCTTTTTTTGTGGGGGAATTTTGGAGCCATACCCAGTGGCGCTCAGGGCTTACTCCTGCCTCTGCTCTCAGAAATCACTCCTTGTAGGGCTTGGGGTACCCTGTGAGGTGCTGGGGATGGCACCTGGGTTGGCTGGGTGCAAGGGGAGTCCCTTAACTTCTGTGCTCTCTGGACCTTGCTTTCTTTCCATCTTAGTCTCGCCATCTCCTGGGTCAGATCGTGGATTTGAATTGAGCTCCGTCACAAAACTCGGTTCACAGCCTTGGAACTACTGTTCCTCTCGGTAACAAGGGCCATCCCTCCCCTCCACCCCGCCACGCAACTTGTCTCTGGGTTATACGGGGAGGTAGTGAGAAGATGTTGGGAGAGTGCTTACATGCCTCGCACCCAGCAACTGCTCCCATTTTGTTCATAATTTTATTGTAATTGTCATTTTTATTATAGCACTGCACTGTATAGCACTGTCCTCTCGAGTGGGCACAAGTAACGTCTCCATTGTGAGACTTGTTATTGTTTTTTGTTTTTTTTTTTGTTTTGTTTTGTTTTTAGTTTTTGGGTCACACCCAGCGATGCTCAGGGGTTACTCCTGGCTCTGCACTCAGGAATTACTCCTGGCAGTACTCGGGGGACCATATGGGATGCTGGGAATCGAACCCGGGTCGGCTGCATGCAAGGCAAACGCCCTACCCACTGTACTATCGCTTCAGCCCCTCCGTCCCAATTCTTGAGGTGCCCAAGGTTGGCTCTGGGGATGCTGAGACGCCCAGGGACCTCTCTGTTCCCACACAGGCATCCAGGGAGTCCCCAAGTTCTCCCCAGTTCTCTACAAGCATTGCCAGTGATACCCAGACACCCCAATCTCTGCCTGACAGGCCCCCTCCCGGTATTTCCCGCTCCCCGAGACTGGTGACTCTCTCCTACCTGGGCTTCACCCAGCCCCAGCTCGATGGCCTCCAGCGAGTGGCTCAGCACCTGCTGCTTCTCCTCCAGCAGCTCCGCGCCCGTCAGCGCGCCCGCCAGGTGCCCTGCTAGGCCATGGTGCTCGGCCCGCAGTGCCTCCAGGCCCTGGACCACCTGCCGGGTCTGGCGCACCAGCTCCTCGGGGCTCAGGCGCTCAGGGGCCCCAGGGGCCGCCACCTGCACAGACATGGCTGCTCCTGGTGTGGGGGAGGGTGGCGTCAGGGTGTCAGGATCATGACAGGAAATGCCCACGCTCATGCCAAGTGGCAAGAGCCCCCTCCTCCGGCTGTCCCCGCCGCCGCCGCAGCTGACAAGGAGACGGGGAAGCCAACACCCCACCCCACCTGTCCCCTGCATGGCTGGCTGCTCCCATCCCCGCTGGCTCAAGGGACCCCACAGGAGGCAACAGCGGCCCCAAGCAGCTCACCTGGCCCGTCCGCAGCACCCCAGGACCCCTGGTTCCCTGACCTAGAACCTGGGTGAGCTGGGCTGGAGGGCGGGGCGTGTGGGGGTGGCAGCTCTGAGCTCACTCCTGTGCTGGGTGTTTTCCTGGGAACCAGTCAGACCACTGGTGGGGGGGCGGGGCCACAGCAGGGGGCGAGGGGCAGTGGGCCTGGGGACAGACGCATCCTCCGAGGGTTGGGGGGAGCTCTGGTGGGTGCAGGGGGGTGCCCATAGGTCGGTCCCAGGGCTGACAGATGACAGACAAGAGCCCCCAGGGAAATGGGGCCCCGCCCTCTGCTGCAAGCAGGCCGGGCCAGCCCAGGGCGAGTGGGGACACGTGAGGCAGGTGTGGTCCGTGGGTGCCACACAGTCCACAGGACAACAGAGGGTCTCGGGCCGGATGGGAAAGGGGTGGGGAGGGCCTCGAAGCTGTGGCTTCAGGTGACAGGGTGATGATACCAAAGACACAGTGGCTTTTACTAGACTCCTTCGCTGTTCTGGGCGGGGGGGTGGGGCAAGGGGGGGCACCTGGGCACTGGTGCACAGGACACCCTGATCTCTATTAGCATCGGCCTGGGGGCCCCCAGCATTAGCTGGACGCTAATGCTGATCCACCTGGGGTCAGAGCATCACATGGAGTGGTTCCCAACCCCCTGAGCACTGTTAGGGAGTCCTCCCTAAGAAATCCCCCCATGCAGTTTGTCACAGGGGGTCAGTGAGACCAGAGAAGGGCCACCGTGATGATGAGAGCTGGAAAAGATTGCTCTGGACAAGAGCTGGGTCTGAAGGGAGGCAGAGCAATACGCATGACAGCCTTTAGTCTCTCTACCCTGCAGAGAGACAGAGAGGTGTTTGCCATAGGGGTAGGCTGGGGTTGGGAGAGAAACTGGGGACACTGGTGGTGGCATGAAATATGCACGGTAAAGGGATGTGTGTTGGAGCATCATATGGCTGAAACCCAACCATGAATAACTTTGTAACTGTGTATCTTATGGTGATTCAAAAATAAAATAATTTAAAAAAAATTTGAAAATAAACCCACTGAGCAGTACAGCGCCCAGTCTTCTTTTATTTCTCCCCCCCCTTTTTTTTTTTTTTGCAGAGGGGCAGTTCAGGGCACACCCAGTGCTGCTCAGGGTTAGCTCAGCTCTGAGCTCAGGGATTACTTTGGATAGAACTTGGGAGACCATCTGGGTGCCACAGATTGCACCCAGGTTGGCTGCATGCAAGGCAAGTGCCTTACCTGCTGTACTATCTCTCCAGCTCCTATTCCACCATTTATGATTTTTTTTTCTTTTTGGGTCACACCCGGCAATGCACAGGGGTTACTCCTGGCTCTGCACTCAGAAATTACCCCTGGAGGTGCTCAGGGGACCATATGGGATGCTGGGAATCGAATCTGGGTCGGCTGTGTGCAAGGTATATGCCTAACCCACTGTGCTATCGTTCCAGCCCTTATTTTATTTATTTTTGGGTTTGGGTTCACACCTGGCAATGCTCAGGGATTATGTCTGGCTCTGCACTCAGGTCACTCCTGGTGGACTACGAGATGCTGGGGATCGAACCCGGATCGGCCGTATGCAAGGCAAGTGCCCGACCCACTGTACTATCACTCCAGCTCCTTATCCTGTCTTTTAGATATGACATACTCACTTACACAGAGAGCACTTTCTTACAATATAGAGTACAGCACTGCACTGTCCTCCCGTTGTTCATCGATTTGCTCGAGCAGGCCCAGTAACATCTCCATTTGTTGTTACTGTGTTGGGCATATAGAATACGTCACGGGTAGCTTGCCAAGCTTTGCCATACGGGCAAGATACTCTCGGTACCTTACCGGACTCTCCGAGAGGGGCGGAGGAATCGAACCTGGGCCGACCAGGTCGGCTGCATGCAAAGCAAATGCCCTGCCCGCTGTGCTATCGCTCCAGCCCATATACAGTACATACTCAGGCATAATACACACAGACTGTTAAAATACAGTCTCTATTTTATTGTATGTATTTTAACAGTCTGTGTGTACTAAAAATAGAAAAATACAAAAAAAATGCAACTCAGGCTAGAGTGATAGTACAGTGTGCAGGGCACTTGCCTTGCACGTGGCAGACCCGGGTTTGATCCCCAGCATCCCAATCCCATAAGGTCCCCTGAGCCCTGCCAGGAGTAATTTCTGAGCACAGAGCCAGGAGTTACCTGAGCATTGCCAGGTGTGGTCCCCAAACAAAATAAAAACAAACCAACTCTAGGGCTGGAGAGAGAGTCGAGGGGTAAAGGCACTGATCTTGCATGCAGCCAACCCTAGATTGAATGACCCTCACCACAAAGGATTCCCCCCAAAACCACTAGGGAGTGACCCCTGAGCACTGCCAGATGTGGCCCCAACCCTGGCCCCTCACAAACAACTCAAGGGTCCGGTGGGATGACTTAAGTGGCCGGGTACATGTTCAGCCGGTGTGAGTGTCCAGTTTCCATCTCTGGCACCACACTTCTCCTAGCGCCACCAGGTGTGACCGTGATAGTCCCCATGTACGATGGAGGTGACCTCTATTTTCAAAACTAGAGAACCCAGGGGCCAGAACGACAGTACAGCAGGTAGGGCATTTACCTTGCCCAAGGCTGACCCAGGTTTGGTCCCTGGTACCTCCGGTGTCCCCAAATCACACACAGGCACTCACCTCCCGGGCTGCACCCCAACTCCCAGGGCCTTTGGCTCTGGGAGAGCAAAGCCTGGCATGGCAATGATGCCAGGCCCCTGGGCCGCCTGCAGAAATGGGTCCTGCCCATGTAAGTTCAAACAGGCCAATAGTATTGTGTGCCCAGGCCTCTTGCAAACTCCCAGCCCCCAGGATTCTCACAGACCCCCTCAAAATCAGCCAACCCACAGCTGGAGCAGCTGGATCGTCCCCCACAGTCGCAGCAACTTAGACACGGCCACGTGGTGTCCACCACAGACAGGACAATAGCTCCGAGCTCAGACTCCTCCACTGGGGTGGGTGTGGGGTGGGTGGGAGGGGCTTAAGAGGGGAAGGGTCCAAGGCCCAAACAGCTGGGAGTTCCCTGGTGCCCACACCCATCCCTCAGGCCCGTGTACAGCAGAATCTGCTCATGAACAGAGATAGTTCAAGGGTCAAGGCGTTTGCCTGTGGCTGACCCCGGTTTGATCCCCAGCACCACACATGGTCCCCTGAGCACAAGAAGGGGTGATTCCTGTGCAAAGAGCCAGAAATAGCCCCTGAGCACTGGCAGGGATGACCCAAGCCTGCCTCCCCTGCTTAAAAATGCCTCATGTGGGGCTAGAGTGATAGTACAGCAGGTAGGGCGTTTGCCTTCCACGTGGCTGACCCGGATTCAATTCCCAGCATCCCATATGGTCCCCTGAGCACCACCAGGAGAAATTCCTGAGTGCATGAGCCAGAAGTAATCCCTGAGCATCGCCAGGTGTGACCCAAAAAGACAAAAAAAAAAAAAAGCCTCATGCTCAGAGACGACCAGGTGTGGTGCAAATCACTGACTGCGAGAGAGCAGGGCCCGTGTCTGGATCCCTCTGTACATGCTATTGTTTAGGGCCAGGAAGTGGTGGCTCAGTGGCAGAGCACACGTGGGCATGTCTGAGGGCCTGGACTCACTCCATGACATCACAAAAGAGACACGTTCAAATGAGACTGTAGCCCCTTGTGACCATGTGGTTGAGTCACTGAATGTGGGGGTGTGGGCTCAAACAATGTGGCCCCCCTAGAAAGCGTCTGAATGGGGCAATGACCAAATATCAACTGCATTCTGAGGTGTCTGTGGCAGCATGCGCCCAGATCCACAGTTTTGGGGCAAAAAGTGGTGACAAGAGGAAACAGTTTCAGAATCCCCACTCGGGTTACGAAGGGTGTGAGCACATTATGTCGAAAACACAAGGTGTGTGCCTTCATCAAAATAAGACCCCAGAAACCCAAGCACAAAAATTTGTAAGTCTACAACTGTACCTCATGGTGTTTCACTAATAAAATAAACAAACAAATAAATAAATAAGACCCCAGGGGCCAGAGCCATAGCACAGCGGGGAGGGCGTTTGCCTTGCATGCAGCCTACCAGGTTCAATACTCGGCATCCCATACAGTCCCCTGAGCACTGCCCATAATTCCTGAGTGCAGAGCCAGGAGTAACCCCTAAATATTGCTGGGTGTGGCAAAAAAAAGCTTAAAAAAAAGACTAGTGACAGTACAGGGGGTAAGGTGCTCGCCTTACTTCAATACATCCTGTCCAGGTTCGGACCCCAGCACTGCATGGTGTCCTGAGCACCACCATGGGTCATTCCCATGCACAGAGCCAGAAATAGCCCCTGAGCACTGCCAGTTGTAGCCCAGATGTCCCCAAGACAAAGAGAAAAAACTTTACAGCCAAAGGATGCCAACCCATTTCTAAGCCTTCCTCAGGGCTGTCCTGGTGGGGACAGGGAATTACTCAACGAAGTTCATTTGCCCAGTGAGGGCAGGAGTGAGCGTGAGAGGCCCCCCCGCCTACACCCACCTACACTACTCATAAATCAGTCTCTCCTGCTGCGTCACTCTCGACATCATCTCCCGCCTCACAATCAAGTTATACCATCCCCCAAACCCATCAGCCTCCCCAGCCGGCACGCACTTGGCGTGGCCTCGCACCCCTGCACCACAGGAACAGCGATTCCCCTCAGCGCTCAAGCAGTTTCCCAATACATACGGGCAGCCCTCTCAAAAGCCCACCCCCATCAAGCAGCCACTCCAGCCAGGTGTATACAGTGACAGACAGACACCCCCCCAAGCAGCCACTGTCCCCAGGTCACAGCCACACTGCCTGGTGCTCACTCGGACAGGAGAACCCTCACAGCCATGCCCTGACTCACAGCCAACCCCAACTCCACACACCTGCCCCAAGCACACATGCACACACGACCACGAACCTCCAACATTCTCGCTTTCTCGCACGCTCTCTCAAGCGTTCTCTCTCCCCCTCCCCCCCCTCTCAATAGTACAGCAGGAAGGGCACCCAGGTTTGATCCCTGGTATCCCATATGGTCTCCTGAGCCCCACCAGGAGTGATCCCTAAGTACAGAGCCAGGAGTAAACCCTGAGCATCTCTGAGTGGCCCCCAAACAAACAAACAAAAAAAGTAAATTAGGCTGGGGCTAGAGTGCTAGTACAGTGAGTAGGGTGTTTGCCTGCTTGTGGTCAACCCGGGTTCAATCTCTGGCACCCCATATGGTCCCCCAGCATACCAGGAATAATTCCTGAGTGCAGAGCCAGCGCAAACACACCTACTGGGCTACACACACCCTGAGCATCGCTGGGTGTGGCCCCCAAACAAAAAATATTCTCTGTCTATGTCTCTTTCTCTGTCTCTCTATCTGTCTGTCTGTCTCTCTCTCACACACACACCTGAACTTTATATCCCAAACACTGGGACCCCGTTAGTGATCACCGACCCCCCACTTCACCCCCCCACAGTCTACACAGTATATCTCTCTTTCTCTACACACACACACACACACACACACACACACACACACACACACACACCTGATCTGTCTCCATCATACACACCTGAGCTTCACCCGTGGCTTCACAGACACCTGTGGCCCAGAAGTAAGCACACAGCTACCAGACTACACACAGATGCACGCGCGGGCCTGACCGTCCCTGCACGCGCCCACAGCGGAGCTCGATTGCAATCACACGCACCCCTGGGCTTCGTGCATCAGCACACACACACCTGAGCTGCCATGCTCCATCTGACGCACCCCCGAGCTCCCGGGCATCACCCCTCTGAATGCCCCCAGCATCCCATCTCACACACATACATACACAGGCCGGCAGAAGGTCGCCCTGAGGGCCAGCCGACCCCCACAATACAAACTACCCCGAGCTCCTGGCGTCCCAGCTGGGCCGTCACAAGGGCCCCGGCCTGAGGCCCCGCCCTGTCCCCCGCCCCTGTTTACCTGCGCACGGGGAGGGGGCGCGGTCCCTGCTGGGCCTCCAGACTCTGGGGAGCCCCGGGGTGGAGAGGGGGTGTCCAGGGGCCTCCCGGCCCGTCTCCATCCGCCGGGCCGGCGGGCCCAGGGGTGCTCGGGGCCCAGCCCTCATCCCCTGCCCCCGCCCCACCGTCGCGGCCCCCAGGGCTCCCGCCTCGCGCTTCCGGCGCCCACCTGGTCTCCGCCGGCTCCCGGGACCGCTCGGCTGCGCCGCGCCCGGCCGAGTCCGCTCGCGGCTCGCACGCCCCGAAGTTCCCGGCGGCGCCCAGCGGGCGGCTCCTTCGAGGGGCGGCGCGGCCGGGCCCCCGCCCCGCTGGTGGGGCCCCGCCCAAAGCAGGTGAGGCCCCGCCCCGAAGCCAGTCGCCCCGGAAAGTCCAGCCCCGCGGCTGTACCTAGCGGGGCACCTTCAGGGCACGTTGAATCAATCCCAGGACAATGCCAGCGCCCTTGAGACGTGGAAACGGGGGTCTCGGTGCAGCCCGACGTGATTAGTCGGAATCTGGGAGACTTTGGTTAGGTCCCTTATTTTTGTCGGGGTTGTCTCCCAAGCTGTGCTCCAGGAGCTCAAAGCCCCTCCTACAACCCTCTGGCCCTCTAGGCTGGACTTTTTTTTTTTTCATAATACTTGAAAGTAATTTAACTTGATAAGACATTTTACATTAAATATGAATGTATGGTTTATTCAAGTTTTTAAACCTAGATTAATCTTTTTGAGTATTTAAAAATTATCTTAAAGGTAAAGGCCCTTCCCGTTGATCGTCGATTTGCTCGAGTGGGCCCAGTAACGTCTCCATTGGAGACTTTGTTGTT
>JAOXYA010000016.1:31833613-31847839 GCA_028565675.1 Sorex palustris | reverse complement strand
CTTCTTAGTTTAAGATAGTCCCATTTGTCTATCTCTGTTTTCACTTGCTTGGCCAGCGGTGTGACATCTTTGAAGACACCATTGGCTTCTATGTCATGAAAGATTTTGCCAACATTTTCCTCAATGTATCTTATAGATTCCGGTCTGATGGTGAGGTTTTTAATGCACTTTGATCTTACTTTTGTACATGAAGTTAGGCAGAGATCTGTTACAGATTTTTTTATGCAGTTTTCATCACTGTATCACTGTCCTCCAGTTGTTCATCGATTTGCTCAGGCGGGGCCAGTAACATCTCCATTGCGAGACTTGTTACTGTGTTTGGCATATCAAATACATGACGGCTAGCTTGCCAGGGTTTGCTGTGCAGACGCGATACTCTTGGTAGCTTGCTGGGCTTTCTGAGGGTCAGAGGAGTCAAATTCAGGTCGGCTGGGCAAACCGCATGCAAGGCAAATGCCCTTCCGCTGTGCTATTGTTCCAGTATGCTATCGTTGTTGCGCACCGTGACAGGCCGCCCACAGGACACTGTGGTGCCCGTCCGCCATCGCAGAGTTTTCATGGTCATGAAAATTTTGAGGGGTACTGATTAGGTACTCAATATTTAAAGTTTTTCTCTTGATAAAGCTAAAGTTATGGAATTTAAGAAAACAAGATCACATCAAAATAAAGTTTGCATTTGTTCTATCTTATCAGAAGGTTTGGCAGGGTGAAACTCTTCAGTGTCACCATTGAGAACATCAGTCAGAACACCATTGAGAACATCAACCATTGAGAACAGTGTCTCCATTGAGAACATTGAGACTGGAATGGGAAGGAATGGGGTGAAGATAGACGGTTGGCAACTACAGCACCTCTGTTTCGCAATTACATCATTCTAATAACACCAATCATTAGCCAAACAGCACAAATGCTGGCCGCCTTCAACAGTGAGTGTGGAAAGGTCAGACTACAACTGAATCTCACAAAGACAATGTTCATGAAAAACAGGCTAGTTCCTGACATTCCATTTGCTCTCAGTGGGACGAACATCTCTGAATGCAGCAGTTACGTGTACCTAGGTTGAGAACTCAACATGACAAATGACCTAGTACCTGAGCTGCGCAGGAGGAAGAGAGCAGTGTGAAATGCCTTCAAGAACGCCAAAGAAATAGCTAAGGGGATGAAGAACCTCCTGCTCCAGGCACGTCTCTTTGACTCCACCATTAACCCTGCACTAACATATGTCTCAGAGACCTTGTCCCTACGTAAACAGGATGAGAACGCTGTTCGGGTCTCCCAAGGAGGAATCAAAAGAGCTATGCTTGGAGTATCATGTTTCACTCAAGTGAGAGAAAGAATCTGGAGTTCCAACCTCTGTTGATGATCAAGAATCAGGGATGCTGTCTCATTTGCCAAGGTGTCAAAAATCAGATGGGCTGGACATGTAATACAATTTGAAGATGACTGCTGCACTAGAGCTGTTACTGACTGGATTCCATGTGACGTCAAAAGAACATGTGGCCGCCCACCTATGAGATGATCAGACTTCTTCATCAAGACCCTGAGCAAATGGTTTGAGGCTCTTTGTATTCCTGGAGTGAGCATACACCATTGGACTACACTAGCATGTGACAGAGACAAATGGAGATGTTATTGGCTGCCCCGCTGGACCAAATCGGTGAGTAATGGGATATCAAGTGATCAAGTGATCAGAAGGTTTATTACACCTTGACATCATTGTCAGGCATTAAACTAGATCACTTGATTAAGCTCATTCAAGTTGCTCTGTGAGAAAATCACTATTCTTTCTTTTATTCACTGCATTCTATAGAAGCAAATCATTAAGTACAGGAGACCAAAATGGAGAAGAGATTGAAAACCATTTCCCGGGGTCAGAGAATTAGCACAGGGCTCAGGGTATGGAGCGCTGCAAGTATTCAAGTAGATTGAGGAATGAGAAGACCCTGTCTGAGTGTTTGTGGGCTTGTGTGGGAATTTCCCTCCAGAGGTGTTCATCCATTGCCCCATCTCTTCTTTTAGATATGTAAATCTAAGCCTAAGTTCAGTAAAGAGAGTCTTATCTCTGCAGAGGCTCCCAGAGCAAATGTCTTCCTGGATAGCTGGCAATTAGCTTGCTCAATGGTCCCTGACATTTTGTTTTAGACATAGAGACTGGACATTAAACCGGCTGTCTGAGGAGTGGGGGAAGAGTTGCTGCTAGGAAACCAAGGGTGCCCTGACTGGGGAGGGGCCGCTACTGCTGGTGTGCTTGGGACAAGGCTCAGTGGCTCATCCTCGACCACAGTTGTTCCCCCACTCATTCCTCTCAGCGCCCCATGCCCTGAGCCCTGTGCTAATTTCCTGGCCCTGGGAGATGGTAACTCAACAGCTTGCTTTTTGCAGCATTTTTTTAATTGCCTGCTAGCATTGCAATCCATGGTTAAACTACTCTCTGCTCACTCATTGACCTGTCAGAGGATATCTTATTTGTTTTGAGGGAGCGCGCCCGGCCCGGGGAGCCGACCGGGGGGGCGCCCCGCCATGGCCCACAAGCCCCTGCTGGGGGAGCGGCCGCCCGCCTACAACCTGGAGGCCGGCCAGGGCGACTTCGCTTGCGGCCCGCCCGGCTACGGCGCCATCCCCTCGGCGCCCCCGCCGCCGCCCTACCCCTACCTCGTCACAGGTGGGCCGGGGGGGACCTTCCACCCCGAAGCTAACTTTTTGTGGCGGGATCTGGGGGCGCCACTAGGAAGGGGGGTCTGGAGCGCCACCCGGGGTGGGTTTTTTTTTGGGGGGGGAATTCACTGAGCGATTGGAGTTGGGGAACTGCTGCCCGCTGGACCCCGGGGCAACTTTCCAGGGGTGCTGCCCGATATTCGGCGTCCCAGGAAGCTGGGAAGCTTCTGAGCGCGGGCGGCCGAGGGCTGCACCTCGGGACGCGGAGTTTTGTGGGTGTGTGCGTGGGGGTGGGGTGGGGTGCGGGAGGTTCGGCCGACGCCCCTCTTCTCTCCGCCGCTACTTCCTTCTGACGCGCTCTTTGCCCGCAGGGATCCCCACCTCGCAGCCTCGAGTGTACAACATCCAGAGCCGGAGCGTCACCAGGTACCCCGCCAATTCCATCGTGGTCGTCGGAGGCTGCCCCGTCTGCAGGTGCGTCCCCAAGAACAAGTGGCCCAGTAGGCCTGTTCCCTTGAGCCTCCACCGGTCCAGAAGCACGGGCAGGACCTCTGTCCTCAGGGCTCCAGTGCCATGGGTTGGGGTGCAGGGATGTGGGGTGTGAGCCTGGGTCTTGGTTGCAGGAGTGGGGGTCCCTGCGTGGGGTTGGGGGCTGGCAGGGTCCAAGTCCCCTTCTTATTCTGCCTATCCCCCCTACCATTCCCAGCTGCTCCTCTCTTGCTTGGAATCGGGGTTGGGGGCGTCTCCTGACATGGCTGGTGAAACTCAGGCCCTGGGGGCAGCCTGTGTGTTTAGGGTGGCTCAGGGGCAAGAGCCCCTTGAAGGCTGGTGCCTCCTGGCAGCCTTCCCCTGGAAGAACCTGGGACGTTTCCTGTGGTGCAGGGGTGCCCTGGGAGGAGCGGGTCTGGTGGAGCAGAAGGGGTGTCTGGTGGGACAGTGATGAGGCAGGCCCTTGGCTGCTTCTGGGTGGGACACGTTTGTCCTGATCCTTGCTTGGCCCCACTGGCTGCAGGGTGGAGGGCTGCCACCCATTGTGCCTGGATCGGGCTTCTCCTTTTATGTGTGTGATACTGTTGTCCCCCATCTCTGGCATGGGGTTCCCAGCAGGGCGTCCCGGGCAGTGCTGACCTCCTACCTGCTGAGGAGGTAGCCATGCCAGGGCAGCAGGAGAACCTGGTTGGGACAGTGGATGTGACCTCAGCTCCGGATGTGATGCCAGGCCTGAGACACATTTCTTCTCTCCCGTGGCCATGCTGTGCCTATCCCCCCTTTGCTTGGCAGGCCTGGGTGGGGGTCGGTGTCATCTTGGGGTGCTGGCAGCCTGGATTTCCTTGGCCTTTTGCTGCTGCTTGTGGTAGCGCTTCCCAACTTGGCCCTGGGGAGGTGCGTGCCCCTCACCTCAGCCCCGGGCAGTGACCATGCAGGGCAGGTGGCAGTTTGTGGGGTGGCCTGGCAGCTCTGAATGGAGGTGAGAAGGGGCTTATTGCTGGGGTCTAGTTTAGGGGCACCAGGGCAGTCAGAGCTAGTCCAAGTGTCACCCATTCATGGTCATATGCCTCCAGGGATCAATCCTGGGGCATCAGAGTGGCTGCAGGTGACCCCGGTAGAGTTCTGGGAGTATGTGGAAGGGACCGTCGGGGGTGTGAGATGCTGGTTACCGCAGCCCTGCGGGCACCCCCCGTTTGCATGGTCTCCCATCTCTGCCTGCACATGCACACCTGTTGGAGTGGGGACCCTGGGACCCTGAAGGTGGCAGAGGTGCTGAGGGTGGGGTGTGACCTGGTAGGACGAGGGAGCGCTGTACTCCCTCTGGGGTTTGGGAATTGCTCCTGGATCCACTGTGGGGCCTCAGGCCTGAGTGGTCCTTCTCAACTTGGCTGTTGCCACTTGTGTGGGGACAGTGACACCTGAGTCATGGCACAGGGGACAGGCTAGTTGGGGTGAGTCCAGAAAGTCCAGCGAGCCATTAATTTCTGGGCTCCACACCTGCCCAGAACGGGAGGTGGGAAGCGAGTGCACCCAGGGTTCTGCTCTGGGAACTGATGGGGTTTCTGCGGGATGCGCCCCGCACCTGGGATGGGTCTGCCCTCTGCAGTGCCAGCTGGGCTGCAGTGGGGGCTCAGGGTGGGGCTCTGAACCCTTCTTGGAGCTTCCTCCAGCAGGACACTGTTCTCTGGGCCTCAGCTCAGCTCCCGGCACTTCCAAGTGCTTGGCATCCTGGGGACCAGGGGTGTGTGATGGGATGCAGGGGTCTTGCAGTGCCAAATAAGTCTAGGAAAGGGGGGCGTGTTCTACAGAACACGAGGTGCTGGGGATGGGACCTGGAACTCCTGCATCATCTCCTTTGTGCATCCCTGAGAGCGTGTTCTCGTGCGGATGGTGTCTGCTGAGGCACCCCAGCTGCAGCTCAGCTCTGGGGACCCAGGGCCCTGTCAGCACATGCCCCCACAGTACTTCTGGGAGTCATGGGCTCAGGGTCAGCGCCTGCGCCTTGTGGTAAGGGTTGATGGCCAAGGGTGACATTTCTGGGCAACCTCCAGTGGTAAATGGCATCAAGCAGGGTTTGGGGTATGGGTTGAGAATTTGTGGGAGCTGCAGGTCTTTGAAGCTGGTCCAGGAGGCAGCAAAGGGCAGGTTGATGGTGGCTGAGGGGGCCTGTGGAACCGGGAAGCCCCTGAGAGCTGTGTCCCAACATTGCCAGCCCCTCCCTTCCCCCATCAGAGGCACTGAGGTCAGTCTGCAGGTCCCTCCAGTCACGTCAAATTCAGTCTGACTTTGTAGAGTTGTTGTTTTGGGGTCACACCCGTGCTCAGGGATGACTCCTGGCAGGACTGGGGACTGTATGGGGTTCTAGGAATCACACCCAGACTGGCCACATAAGGCAAATGTATTATCTCACCGAACCCACCCCCCCCACTTTTATTTTTTTGACTTTTTGGGTCATATCTGGTGATGCTCAGGGGTTACTCCTGGCGGTGTTCGGGGGATCCTGGCGGTGTTCGGGGGACCATATGGGGTGCCGGAGATCAAACCAAGGCAAACACCCACCCTGCTGTCCTATTGCTCAGGCCCCTAAGAATGTTTTTCTAAGGAAGTTTTGTTTGTCTTTGGGTCACACCTGGCAATGCTTAGGATTTACTCTTGGTGGTGCTTGGGGGCAACATTTGGGTTGCCAGGGATCAAACCAGGGTCTGGTGCCTGCAAGGCAAGTTCCCTATCCACTTCTCTATTGCTCTAGCCCCAGGAGTTTTTTTGGGAAAGATTGTGTAAGACTTACAAGGGGCGGGTGTGTGTGTGTGTATATATCATCCCCCCCCCCAAAAAAAAACACTTCAGCATTTAAGAAAAAGTGTGTTTTGATCCTGTTTTTAGAAAGGCAAGAATTTGACTTGTTTTGTTTGTGCGATGTAATTTTGGGGCCTTGGAGTTGGGTGATTGGGTGATTCCTCATCCCATTCCTCAGGGTTTCCCGGGCTGTGTCTGTCCTGCCACCCCTCGGGTTCCTCTGCAGGGCAGTGTGCGCTGTATTCTGGGGTCCTGTGTACCCTCCAGGCTGCAGCTGGCTAATCTCATGCCTCCCACAGGGTTGGCGTCTTGGAGGATTCCTTCACCTTCCTGGGCATCTTCTTGGCCATCATCTTGTTCCCCTTCGGTTTCATCTGCTGTTTCGCCTTGAGGAAGCGAAGATGCCCCAACTGCGGAGCCTCCTTTAGTTAAAGGGAGCCTGGGCCCGGCTGTCCTTCCTAATGTAAATGTGTGTACAGTCGCTTTCCAGTTAAGCTTCAGGACTGCTTGGGAGTGAGAGGTGGGATCTGTGTGGCACTTGCCAGCCCAGGGGTTGCTAAGTGGGGACTTAGAGCAGCAGTGTCCCCTGGCTCATGACAATAAAACACTGCTTTTATTTTCGCAGTCTTCAATTTGAGAAAGGTGTTTTAAATAAACGAGATTCATACCACTGCCGACCTGTGCTGCTTATTTGGGGCGTGTGTGCTGCCACTTCCATCAGGTTGTGAGGGAGCCCTCAGCCCCCCCCCCCCATCTGCTTTTGCTGGAAGGGACAGCCTGAGGGAACGTGCTGTCTCTACCTCTTTGTTTCCAGAATGGACTGGGGTCCTGGGAGGCAGATGAGTGACCCTGCAGAGTTTGGGGCCCTGGGAGGCAGGTGAGTGACCCCGCAGCTCTTTCCTGGAGCCCCAAGCAAATTTCTTCTCAGAAGCCAGCAACCTAGTCTTAGCCCAGCCCAGAGGCCAGGGTCTCCCCTAACACCAGCCCTAACTGGCCACCACTGCCTGCTCCTTACTGCTCAGCCAAGGCACAGCAGGGGGCGCTAACTTAGCTTCCTAGATGGACTGAGCCCTCAGGTCAGGATCCTACCAGTCTCCCCAGTGGGGGTGTGGAAGTGCAGTGAGGTGCAGACCTGAGGTGTGGACTGGGACTGAGGTTCTCACGATTCACCTGTGTGGACCTGGACCAGGTCAGGTGGGAGAAGAGAGAAACTGAGCACTGGATCAGGAGCTCCACATCAACAGCCACTTGGGGTGCACTCCCCCAGAAGCAGCATTCTGAGTGGCAGATCTCAGCTGAATGAGACCCTGAGGCCCCCTGGCCATGTCTGTATCCCCCACCCTGTCCCATCCCGGTCTGTATGGGACTGGGACACACTGGGGCCTTGCAGCTTCTGAGTGCCCAGAGAACACTTGGGGGCGTGTGGGCTGGGGGTTCCTATTCGTCAGCAAAGTCAGGGACTCCACTGCGAGCCCTTCGCCCATGTCTTCCTACCATCCCTCCCTCAATGTAAAATGTCGGGAGTGTGGGCATTTGTCATTGCTGCTCTACATGTGATTGTACAGAAATAGAAAAATTTTAAATTAAAAAATTAAATTTTATACAATATTCTTATAATTTATATTCTTAAAATCATGATTTGCATGCTAAGATGCAAGTTTACACGATATTTTCTTTCAAGGAATGTAACACGACTTCAGAGCACGTGCTTGGACGGCCAGAAGCACAGGCTGCCCTTCCTTAGCTATAAAAATAATCAGGGTATTTAAAACAATGATACACGGATTGGAACCACATTGGCCATTTTTTAAACAGAATGGGGAGAAGCTATTTGAAACAATTGGGCTGATCACTAGCATACTCATTCATCTCCAGTGCAGCTGGGAGAGAAGCGCTGACTGCTACATCGGGGCAGCTACATTTCAGCTGGGGTGGGCGGATCACGGGGCAGGTGCAGGTTGATCATTTCGCAGGTGGGAGCCGGATGTCAGAGGAACCTACCGGGGCGTCCCCGGCTGCCTGTTCACCGAATGATGGGTGCAGAGCGGTCGTTTGTCACCGTGGGCCGGAGCTTCACAGTAGCAAAGGGGTTTTCTCCACTGTGGGGGAGCAGAAGGCAGCAGAAACAGGACAAGGTGGATTGAACCTTCCTACTGTGGATCCTGCTACTCCCCGCACCTCCACCCTGGCCTGAAGTTTGAAATGTCATTTACACAGGAGTCCACCCCAGGTTTTACTTGGAGTGAGGGTGATAGGTCAGTGGACAGACCCCCTGAGAGGAGAGGGTTCTGGGTCACTAAGATGCTAAAGGCAGCATGTGACCAGGAAATCCTCCTTTGGGAGCCCCCAGGCCCTATACCCCAGAGACAAAGGGAACGAAGTGACCACATTCTCAACCCTACTCCTGGGCAGGGGTACCTAGGACCAAGCACAGGTCCTTCTGGGAGTGCTCCTGATCATGCCCCAGGAGGGAGACATACCTGAGGAAAGGCGGCTTAGGGGTCCCATTGGCATCATTCTGTGAAGAAGACAAGGGTGAAGTTAGGGACCCCGTGGGCCATCTGGGGAAGGGGGAGGGCGGGACAGGAAAAGGCGGGGAGGAACTTTCTAGTGCAGAGGAAAAACCCAGGGAGGTAGGCAGATCAAGTCCATCATCTCAGACTTTGAGCCTGCTGCTTGGGTCTTTTCTGGCTGGCTTTTGGGGTGCAAATTGTGCAGATCCGGTGACCAGCTACAAACCCAGAGTGGGCGGGGCTCTGCCCTGACCACTGTGCAGCTTCCCTTCAGCGTCCAGCAGAGGGCAGTGTGGTGCTGTCTGAGCTGCCTCGGTCTGATGCGACTCGCAGCTGAGAGCAGGATGAGGGTTGGGGTTGGGGTGCAGACCTAAACTCCCTGCCTTGGGATCTTTCACACCTTGACCTGGCACCCTGCAGTCTGCAAAGCGGGGAGCTATAAGCTGTGCCAAGGCAGGTCTTGTTGGCCTCTGCACCCCCACTTGATCCTGGGCATCTGTGGTTGCGACCGGTTCCCACCTGAAGTGCCAGCAGACCAGGGCTGGCTGGTGCAGTGTCACATCACGTGACCATCAAGGGCACACTGGGGAAGCGTGCACTGCCACCTGTAAGTGCCCAGGCGCCCCAGACTGCCTGGCGGCAGAAAGCCCAGAGAGAGTGGCCTGGGAAACATTGTAAGGCCAAACCCAGTTCCTGGGTAGGGTGCTGGGTTCTCCCCTGGGGCAGGACTCCTGTCCTCCCATATCTGGAAGCCAGAGCTGCGCCCCACTGGGGGCCTGACCAGCTGTCCGGAGGCAAAGGCTCAGCCACCTTAGCCTGAGTTTAGCTACATGGACATCTGTGAGGCACCAAATGGCGTTTCAGAACATCTGCGCCGTGAGGAAGAAGGGCTGGGAGCCAGTGAGAGTCCCATGCACCCAAAGCAGCGAGGGGGACCCAACCCCTGCCAGGACACATGGCCGCAAGTTTCCAAAATCCAGGTGCCACCACCAGTAGGGCCACAGACTGTCTGTGGTTGTGCGGCCCCAGAGCGTGGCCTGCCCGGCCGCCTGTGCAGTGTGGCTGCTCTGCTCCGTGTCCGGCTGCGTGTCCCCTGGGAAGGTGCTTTCCCAGAAGTGGCTTCCGGTCCACTCACAGCCTTGAATTGGCCTCCAGCCCAACACCCGCCCACCTCCCGCAGACACAAGCCGGGCTGTCCTGAGAGAGCACTGGGGGCTGCTCTACCTCTGGCAGTGGCTCCCTGCAGGCACCCCACAGTCCGCAGCCCCGCTCCCTCCCTGTTGCTCCTCAGTCTCCAGTGAGCATAGCCCACGGGGGCTGTTGGTTGGCCCGAGGCCGGGCAGCACTGTGACCATTCAGGACAGTTGTCACCCAGCACACAGGTGGTAGCAGGGACCAGGCAATGTCACATGTCACTGTGTGTGAGACAGTCGCCCGTGGTCAAGAGGGCACAAAGGGCTTAGGATGGCCAGATAGCGCGAGGAATGCCAGCCAATGCGCTGCCTGGGGCCAAGCGGGGATACAGGCAGAGTGGGAGTCCAAGTCCAGACCAGCATCGGTCAGCAGCTGACCTGGATTCCGTGCAGCATCCACCACCTGCCTGTGGGCCTGCAGGGACTCTGGCCCCAATAGGCAAGGTAGGGCCCTGCTGAAGTGAGGTGCTGCAGCTTCTCTGCACCTCTGGGTCCACCTGGCAACCCCTTCTGTCACCTGCTCTGTTGCAGGCCTTATTCTCTTCAGACAGAACTGCTGGTGCCAGTGAGGCGTGGGGCCTCCTCCAGCGCACCTCTGCCCCTCTGCCCTGTGTTAGAACGAAGACACTGATGGCTGTGCCAAGGCCTGGAGGACTCCAACAGGAAGGGCAGCCGCTGTGACTTGGTGGAGGCAGAATGCAATGCCCAATTTTGCCCTTACCTTCACTCAGGCCACCTTCACTGGCAAGGCGGAGGGGGTCACGGGAAGGAATGTGGGGGATGGGGCAGCGGCAGGGCCTGGCTGTGGGGTGTTTCCTGTGCTGCTTATCTGGCTTGGGTGGGGAGGCACGGGGCCTTCCTCCGGAGACGCCCTATGTGTGTCTGCCCCTTGGCTCCATCCCACCAGGCCCCCCCACCCTGTGAGTGGCGCCAGTGTCGCAGGCTGATGCCCCCCTGAAGACGTGTGGGGGTGCCAGTTCCCCGTAAGATGGTCTGTGCACCGCTCATTCTGCAGCTCCCAGGGGCCGCCTCACAGCACACTTGTCACCCAGGGGCCGAGTGCGGTGCCCACCCCCCTCCTCACCCCACCCAGTGGAAGAAAATTCACCCTGCACCTAGTATAGCAGAAAGTTTGGGAAAGTGGAAGAAAATGTGGAAAACAGCTGTGGCCCACAGCTGTCACCAAAGGCAGAGACAGAGCCTGATAAAATCTGGCCAAGGGGACCTGCTGTGTTTAAAGCGTTTCCAGGATAAAACAGAAACAGAAAGCGTGAACTTAGGAGATGGAAAGGCTGGTGGCTGAGGAAATCCAGAGGAAGTGGGGCAGTGCGCCCACCCCCCCATAGACTGAGGTGGGAGGAAGAGCCCCTCCCACATGGTGCTGGCGGACCCCCAAAGCGCTACTCACAGGCAGTGGGGGTGCGTCGGGCCTGGGTGCCGGGCCTTTGAAGGTGAGTGGCGCCCGGGGGACACCTGCGTTCTTCTCCCCCAGACTCTCCCCATAATCCGGCGGGGGCAGGGACACGCTGCTTTTCTCCGATAAGTTCACAGTGCTGATGCTTCTCACAGGGGCTGAGCTGGAGAGCAGAGAACAAGCGGCAGATAAGCGCCTGCCGGGAATCCCAAACATCCCAAACATCCACCCCACAGCCAGAGCAGATAAACAGCAGCCGGTGAGGGAGAAGGTCACACACATGCAGAGCAATCTGGGAGCTCTCCAGCGTGGAGGGTCCCAGCGAGGGGCCCATCCTGACTCACTGATGGAAGCCACTAAGACAACAGTCGAGCACGACGAAATCCTGAGCGAGAGTACTTCAGAGTCAAACAAAACCTGAGTACTTGCCTTGCGTGCGGCTGACCCCAGGGTCGGTCCCCAGCACCTGATGTGGACCCCTGAACCTGCCAGGAGTGATCCCTGACCACAGAGCCAGGAGTCAGCCCTGAGCACCGCTGGGTGTAGCCCCCAAACCACAACAATAACAATAATCATCACTATCATCTCAGAGGTGGTTTTCTGGGTTCAACTCCAGCCCCTCTCTCTCCCCACCCCATACGCCCACTCCCTAGTTTGACGTGCTCAAGGCTCTGGGCTGCTTTCTCAGCACAGTGGCAATGCAGCTGTTCGGCTGATGGCTCAGGGTTCTGGGCCAGTGAATGGAAGGACGCGGGTACCCACAGGGCTCTGGGGAGGGGATGGATTAGGAGAGACCAAAGGAGGAAATGGGGAGCACAGAGCACTGCCTGGTCTGTAAGTGACGGTAGGTTCTGGTCTCCATCATCTCTGCTGGGTGCCCTGGAGTTCTGGACCCTTCAGTGCTCCCCCACCCCCAAAGTGGGGACCTATTTCACAAGCTGGTAAGAATGAAAGGGGCTAACCCAGGTAGAGCAGTCTAAGTGATGATGAAGGTCTGGCTCGGAACACATACTTGGGGGTGATGGATACAGAGAGCTGAAGGAACCCCAGGGGCACACAAACCTAGGACATGCAGAGAAAGCAAAGAACTGAGGACAGACACACAGGATACCTGTATGTCAGCACTGGCAGAGGGAGGCCCCAAAGGCTGAGGAGGGCTGGCTGGGAAGGAAGGAAGAGAGCCAAGGTCAGGAGAAGAGGAAGTGGTGCCTGCCGGCATCAGGGGCTACGGGAAGCCAGAGAGGGAAACCGGGTGCCATGGACTTCGCCAGCACTAGGCGGTGGGCATGGAGGGCTCTGGGGGGCTGAGTGAAGGCTGAAGGCAGGGGCTCAGTCCTGTGGACAACAGAATTCAAGAGAAACAGCAGGGAGCAGCCCCTTCTCCCTTCGCACAGAATTCTGGCCCAAGGTGAGCTTCCTGTGGCTGAGGGATGGAGCCAGGGGTCCTACCTGGGCGGAGGCGCACTCGCCGGTTCCTTCGTGCTTTCTTCCAGCAACTTGGTATAGGATGACGGGAACCAGCCCCTCCTGTACACAGAGAGATCTTGTGAGCACTAGGCAAACCCCCCCCCCGCCCCAGAGCCTTCCAGGGACTGCGTGGGACACTACACACCGACCCACCATCCCCAAGGATGTGGCGGGCATGTGACATACAGCATTTTATTTTGGAATATTTTGGAATCATTTTTTTTTTTCCCATAGTGGTTCTGTTTAACACCTGAATGATCAACACAGAAATGGATTTAACCATACACATTAGTGAAACGGTGAAGGTATTAAATTGCTTATATGCTGAGTCTTCAAGAATGATATTCAGATCATCCTTAGGAAACCAGAACTTGCAGTAAAATACACATAAGCCCAGTGACAGGGATGGCCGCAGGGGCGTCACCTGCCCGCACACAGATCAGACAGCCCACGAGAGAATGGCTCCAGCGTGCTGAACCGGAAGGAAATGCGAAGTGGAGCTCCGGTGGAGTGTGACGGAATCCACACAGAGAGGGTGGTGGACGTCCACCGTGGCTCTGCACCTACACTTTGGTGCCATCGTGCTCCCCGTACAGCCAGCCGTCCTTCTCCTCTGACACGAGCAGGGTGATGATATCTCCGTGGGCGAAGCTCAGGAGCGTCTGGTTGTTGCCGGCGGTGTGGGGGAAGATGGTCTTCACTTTCTGCTTCTTCATCAGGTTCAGTCCGGTGGCGACTGACACAGACCGCTGCAAACTGGGGTCATCGGAGGAGTCTGAAAGAAAACAGGGCAGGAGGCTTTCAGGGAGCAATAACTGGGGGTTCAAGTGAGCAAACTCTACAAGGGATATTCTCCTCTTGTGGGAACCCCACAGGGCTTCCTCTGGCAGGACGACAGGGGCTGCAGGGACAGAGGTGGACACAGGGCCTGAGAGACCAGGAGGATTGGTGTCACTGGTGCTTCTCCAGCAGGTAATAAATGGAGGCCATGGAGCTTCCTCTGCCACTGTCCAACTCAGGAGATGCTAGTACTGTGCTCCCACTTCCCCAGGGGTGCAGGAATGATGGGAGGTGGGGAGCAGGGGGGCAGTAGCAGCCCCAGGTGCGACCAGGGGGAGCTCTTCCTGTGTTTCTGCTTAAAGAAGGTGGGTTTTAGGCACAGGAGGCAGCAGGCAAGTCGGTGGGAACCTCTACTCCCGAGAGAATCACTGCGGCACCCAGCAGAGTGCTGCTGCCTGCACCCACCCAAGAGGCGGTTGGAAGCATCAACTCATACCCAAGTGCCCGTGCCCGCCTAGGCCCACGACAGAGAAAGAATGAAGGTTTTTCTTTTCAGATTTCTTTCCTGCTAAAATTTTGCTAGCCTAGTAACATATCTAGTATTCTTAGATTAACCATGAAAGATCCCTTCTGTCTAATTCTTGTAAATCAGTTTGTTTTGGGGCCACACCCAATGATGCTTAGGGCTTCCTCCTGGCTCTACATTCGAGGATCACTTCTGGCAGGGCTCAGGGGGTGCTGGTTTGGCTGTGTAAGCACCTTACCTACTGTACCATTGCTCCGGCCCATCATTCTTTCAAAGGCCCTCCCGCTGTTCATCGATTTGCTCGAGTGGGCCCAGGAACATCTCCATTGGAGATTTTGTTGTTACTGTGTTTGGCATATCGAATACATCACGGGTGGCTTGCCAGGCTCTGCC
>JAOXYA010000016.1:31811445-31828700 GCA_028565675.1 Sorex palustris | reverse complement strand
GCCATTGGGCTACACTAGCACGTGACAGGGACAAATGGAGACGTTACTGGCGCCCGCTCGAGCAAATCGATGATTAACGGGAAGTCAGGTGATCAAGTGATCAAGTGACATAGCCACATACACTGGGCCAAGATTTCTCCCCTTCTAAGAAGAAGTTGCCCTCTGTTCAGCTCTTACAAAGCTGCTCACAATGGGCTGAAGAGATAGTACAGAGGCACTTGTCTTGCATATAGCTGACCTGGGTTCAATCTCTGGCACACTACACCGAGTGCCCTAAGCTCCACTAGGAGTCATCCCAGAATGCTGACACTGGTGGGTGTGGCCCAGCAGTATTTGACTTCAGTCAATCTATCTTTGGATGTCTGGGCTCAAGAACACAGGATCTACAGAACGCACAACGTAAGAAAGAGTAAAGGTGGGCTGGGATGTGGTTAAAACACAAACCTGGGAGGTATGAGGACCTGGGTTTGACTGCAGGGTAAAGGGGAGGATTTAATACCTGATCTGTAATGATTCCACTCACAAATGCATATGCTTCAAGGAGGCCAGTAAAGCCTCCAGTGCACATGACTGTGAGTAAACCAGGAGTGAGGAAGTAACTGTGGTCACACGTGATGCTGTGAATGGGGTCTGTGGCCTGTGTCAAGTCGCCAATGGTACCTTTCCACACAGAGGACCAACAAAGACTCTCAAACCCTGCAAATGGGTGGAGCTGGGGCCTGCCGGGATTTATCCTGTGGCTTAGGTGAAGCTGAAGATGCGTCAGAGTCTGAGAAAAGCTGACTCACAGATGAGTAAGCCAACTGAGTAACTTAGCATCGAGAACACTACAGTGCTTCCAGCATGAAGCATCGCCTTAATGCTTAGTGACTAGATACAGATGTATCAGTTAATAAAATGTTCTGAGTAGGCACCTGACCATTTCACCTAGATTGAGAATTTTTCATGTTCCAGTTGGCCTGTAACTCTTCCTTAGAATCTTTTTAACTGATAAAATACGCCATCATTTTATACAGAACATGGGCATAAGGCAAAGGATTAGGTGCATTTAAATATGAAGCAAAGTACTGGGTACATTAGTGCGGGCAGCCTCATCAGTGACACACCCACCTGCAAGTGATAGTAATGGATGTGATTTGCAAAACTGCAGTGTTTGTCCACCAGAAAGCAGAAACGCCTCTTCTCTTCAAGAAGAGCTTCTTTGCAGCCATCTGCAATAAATTTCTGGACTTCACTCTGCCGAGAAGTAACGGTTTCTACATACTAGGAAAACAAATAGTGATTACACACATGTGACATAAGGACTCCAATCGCTACGCAGCTTGAGAGGCTCGTCTGACACCTTACGCTCGGCCTGTCAGACAGTGAAGCACACACCTGGACAGCAGCATCCACCTCATGATGCCCAACTCACCAGAGAAGGAAAGTTGGCCAAGACCTTAGGTTTCCACTGGGAAACTTGTGCTTCAGGGATATGCTCGCCGGAAAATCCTGGGTTTTGTGGATTTAAATTCAAATTCCACTTCAGAGTCATAGTGAGGTTCCCAAAGCCTCCCTGCTCCCCCATAATGAAGCACCAGGCCGAGTGTGGTGGGCTCGGCACTCTCGGTAGGGAGACATGTGCATGCTTCTAGGGGACAGTGACACACTAGGTCAACACACTTTGTAACTGAAAGCAGCAGCAGAAAGAGCAGAGAAGTGTAGGCTGCCCAGGGCAAGCAGACGTCCCTTAAGCTCAACAATACAAAGCTCACCTCTAGTTCTTTGTGTTCGTATTTAAGCGCATTCCGTCCTCCCTGGCTTTTCCTCCGGATCTTCTTTAGCTCAGCTTGTGACTTCTCCAAGGAATCAAGTTTACTCCTGTGTTCTGTCTGGTATCTTTTGAGGGTCGCCTGTAGGTTAAATGTCACACTCACTCATTGCAGCCACATAAACTGTCACGTGATTCCTTCTGCAACCATTTTCACTGGTCTGGCTAACGGTCGCCATGGTGCTCCCACCCCTCAGCATCGTTCACCTTGCCAAGCCCGGGTCCAACCTCAGGCCCCTTTCTATATGAGGGGACCTAACAGGAAGTGCAACTCTCCAGAACAACAATGGGTTCTTTCTTTTTAAAATTTCTTTCATTTACTCCCTCTTTCCTCAGTTTTTAGGTACGAGGTGACAGTATATCCTATGGTGGATAAATAATGACATCAAGTGCCATATTTCTGAATGTGGTTGACTTTTGGTTTCATGAGCAGCACAGACAAGTGTGTTCACTTCCAGCTATTTTGTTTGCTGGGAAGCAGCATTTACTACAGCTGACTGGAACCCAATGGCCCTAGGTCAAATTCTAGTCTCATCTTCGATCACTTAAGTGATCTCCGCAATTACCTGATTTCTCTAAAACCCTCTGTTCCACACTGCAAGACCACCCTGAGTCTCAGTTTGACTTTTGTTAGATGCGCACAGAAGGTGTCCCCTTCAGGACTCTGAGCACCAAATGACCTCTCTTCTTCCTCTGAAGCACCCTGCATTCTAGGGCAGCAGGGTTACTGCACGCTACCCCTGCACATCAAGCCACTACTCTAGAGCAGAGAAGCAGGAAGGAAAAAGCCCTTTATGCCAGCCGGAGTCAAGGCAAGGCAGACAGAGGAAACTGTAATAGTGACAATACCAAGTACCAAGCAGGAGAGGTCTTCTGACAACTGCACCTGGGAACCTCAGGGAGTCCCCAATGGTGCCTCCCACTGCCCCATCTCACGCTTATGAAAGCCATGGGTGCACTAATCTTGGTGCAGATCCCACCCACATGCATCTCTTTCAAAAAACTTTCTGAAGCTGTGTGATTCCTGGCAATATTTTCCCTGTGCTTTTAAATAAAGATCCCAAGTGTTAGCAAAAATGATCCCACTTAGCCCAAAGGGACTTTGTTGGTTTTATGTATCTGTGGATTTTTCTGCTGCTGAGTAAATAGTCGAGAAATTTTCTCCCAGGTTCAGCCAACAGGCAAGGGCAGCCTCCGGAAAGTGCAGCTTCATGCCCAGACCCCGTCCTGCATAGCAGGGGGAGCAAAAACCACAGACTTACGTTCATGTATTTGACATCAAGTTCTGTCTTCTTCTCTAGCTCTTGGATAATCTCCTTATGAAATTTTCGGAACTGTTAGAAAATGAAAAAGAAAAGAAGAGAAAAACATTTGTACCTGAGGATCTCCATAAAATAAAATCGATCCATCTTGCAAATATAAAAACAGGTTACATACATTTTCATCCAGGCTCTCATTGAGTTTCTTGTGGGTGCTGGAAATCTCGATAAGAACATGGCCTGTGAAAAAAACCATGAAGGAGAAAGTCATGGGGTATGTTTTTACAGACATTCACAAAGGATCGTGAAATCATGGAGGGAAGCAGGAGCAGCACTGCCCTGGGCTTCTGTCAGCACCAGGCTCTGTCCCTCAGGAACCCAGACTGATGCCCCAAGGTGGGGGGAGACAGGGAATACACAGCTGCAAGCAAATTTATGTTCAACAGAGGGTCTGAAACATATTCATTGTATTGCCTCCTTTCCAGAAAAATCACTCAGTGCCTTCTTTGACCAAATGGAAGCCCCTCTGGCATTGCACCCAGTATGCACCGTCCCTAGAGTACTGGTGTGGCGCACGCTGGGGAAGACGCTCTCCCGTCACCTGAAGGACCCCACACCTGCAGCCACACTGTTCTCGCCTCATGCCCTGCGAAGATTCGATTTACCTCAGGTTTGAAATGCTCTTACAAAAGATTACCTTGCTCATTAGAGCAGCTACCTATAGGAACAGATGATTTATTTTTACCTACTACCCAGAGTGATAGATCTATCAAGCATATATGACAAAGATTATTTTTCCCTCATCTTTACCTTTATTGTTCTGGAAAATGTCAGGTGCCATGGGAAATGAAGGCAGGCACAGGGCTCTGCCTTACATCTCCTGGATGACACTGATGGTCTGAAACAAGCACAGTTGCTCAGGGGAGGAGGGTTTCCAGGACAAGGGAGCTGCCCTGCATGAGAGCAAAAGACCACCTGGTCTGCAAGGCCCACACCCAGGATTGGTGGGCTGGAGCATGAGAACAAGAACCTCTGCTGGGTCATCCACAGGGGACCACAGTGTCTGAGAGAGACAGAGTGCTCTCTTCCTGCTCAGGGCCAGACGATAGGGAATTCTGGGGGTGAGCAAACAGACAGCAGGACTGGGAGGGCCAGGGAGAGAAGATGGGACAGACAATGGCCTCAGCTCCTTCCTCCATTGAACTCAACCGAGCCAGCCTTCCACCCTTGGGTGGCGGAAGTCCCTTCTTCCCCTCATTCAGACCAGAGATTTGATCCTTCCTGAACAGGCCCAGCGGGGTATGGTACTGGGTCACCTCCAGTTGGTAGACTGAAGTTATGCCGCGCCCTAATCCCTGCTCTGGGCTGCTGGCCAGCCAGTCACCAGGGCTGAGACCAACCCTCCCTGGTGTCACACCCGTTCCTGATACTGGGGTGCTCTCACCTGAACCAGCCCCTTACTCACCCTGCTCCCCAGCAGCACAATGCCTGGGGGAGAAGGCAGGTGCAACTGACACAGGAAATATATGACCAGGCAGTCATCTGTTCCACAGATGTGGGGGAGCCTCTAATTTCCCCCCTGATATCCACAGATATATAGTCAAACCTGCCAGTCAACCTCTTAGGAGTTACCTCTCTCCACAACACTCAAATTCACATCATTATCTTCTCCCAGATCACTTTCTTCTGGGTCTTCTTTCCCTAAGGTGTCCAGAAACAAATACAATCTGCCATCACCCCCAACCCCTGGAGTACCCCAGATATAAACCTACTCCTCAGCGTGAGTGGGAGTGAACAGGGTGGGGTAAGACAGTGGCTTGTTGGTGAACCCCTTATAATGCTCGGAGATGTACCAGTAAGCCTTAAGCACTGTGGGGTCCCAGTCCCCCAACAGCACTTAAAGGATAAGCTCCTGCCAGGACCGTCCTATGTGCTCACAGCTCCACCTCGCCCATGTTACATCCTTGACACTGATTTCATTTGCCCATAATGAAATTTTCCTAAAATAACACAAAACAAACTAGAATTCTTCCGAAAGGAAGCCTTCACATGAACAAGAAGAGACATATCATTTCATTGGCTGGAATAATCTGAGTTCCTTTCACTTTTGGGGCAGTGCTCCCAGGGCCCTCACACAAGCAAGGCAAGTGCTCTACCACGGGGCCAGGTGTGGGGCCTCAGTTCTGCTTAGACCCTATCGGAAGCTGCTGGCTAGAGATGAAAAACAAGCACGACAAAAAGTCATGTTGATTATTGGAAAATCAAGCCTTCTATTCTGGCAAATCAGATTACTTAAAAAAAAAAAGTCTAAAAATAATTCCGCTTCAGTCATTCAGTGAGTCAGGCTAGAGCAAGGCCTTCATATGCTTCTTCATCCATCACGAACTTCTGCAGCCTTACACAACAGAGATCTCTGGGAAGCGCAGTCCACAAGCAGGGGCGGGTGTGCGGGCGGGCACCGCAGGGCAGCACTGCCACCTCACAGCCGCCAGGCGGGCACCAGGTGGAAAGGCGCCGTCAAACAGCCCATTCACGGCGGCCAGGCAGGAGCACCTGACCTGACCCTTGTTTTTCCTGTCCCTCACAGTTCGTGGAATTTAAACGCCGACCTCAGAACAGCAGCCACTGAGTCCATAGTCATAAAAAGGATTAAGAAACATTCTGGCCATGATTATTCAGGCTGCCAGAGTGGATCTGGAAACGGAAAATGAAAACAGTCTTTATGTTCAATCTACAGGAGTTTCTTCTGTCGGCAAGTGCAGCTCCATGTCTGAATGTGGCATCACACGTTTGTTTACTCTTTGCTCTGTGACCCACTTTTCCATAAATCACGATGGGAAGAAAATAAGAAAGGCTGACGAGGTGGAGTCAGGAAAACTGAGCGGAGGCTCTGACAGAGCAGAAGGAAAAGCCCCAAGAACCCAGAGCCCCATCACTGCCTGTGCTGCAGACATGGGCCTCTCCCCAGTTTTTGCTACTTTTTCTTTTTGGGTCACACCCAATGATGCTCAGGGGTTACTCTGGGCTCTGCACTCAGGAATTACTTCTGGCAGTGCTTGGAGGACCATATGGGATGCTGAGGATTGAACCTAGGTCGGGTGCGTGCAAGACAAATGCCCTACCAGCTATACTATCATTCCAGTCCTAAGACAGAAAACTGATAATTTCAACTCTGAAAGCAGATCAAGAATATCAAAAAAGGGGGGGGGGAGGCTGTAAAGATAGCATAATGGGTAGGGTGTTTGCCTTGCATGTTGTCAACCTGGGTTCGATCTCCAGTATCCTATATGGTCCCCCAGCACTGCCAGGTGTAATTCCTGAGTGCAGAACCAGGAGTAACCCCTGTGCATCCCTGGGTATGATCCAAAAAGCAAGCAAAACAAAACAATAAGGAATATAAAAAAGCATGGAGAGCATTGTTGGATCCGAGTACCATTAGGTGTACCCTTTAATAAGATAAAAAAAAAATGAGGCTGGGAATACCTAACAAAGGTTAAGAACTTTCCTTGCATGCAGCTGATCCCAGATCATTCCTCACCTCAGCACTGCCAGGAGTGATCCTGGAGCATAGAGCCAGGAGTAAGGGCTGAGCACCACAGAGTGTGGCCCAAACCACTCCCCGCCCCCAAAAGTTTATGGGGCCCAGGATGGCTCAGTGGCAAAGCGTCTGCCTACCAAGTGCAGAGCCGTGAGTTTGAGCCTTGGCACTGCTTAAGAAGCACCAAGCTATCTCCTGGCAGCTCTGCGGTCTGGGATCGCTGGTGCCAAGTCACAACAAGTATGTGTCTGAGCACTGCCATCAAGATACGGAATAAAAATTAAACAAAAGGAACCAAATAAAGCCTTACTATATTTCCAAAGACTGAAATCATATGGAGTGTGTTTAACCACAACACAATTAGGCCAGAATTCATAACAAAATGAAACAAATGTAACAGAAAAATGTCCTACTGCTAGAAATGAGCCAACAGTCCTGGATAACGGCACAGGTCAAAAGATGTCATGATGGAAGTGAAAATTATTTTAAAATGAAAGGCCAAAGAAAATACAGCATCTAAAACATGTAAGAGGCTATAAAGCTGTGGCTGGTTTAGACATAACATAGATTGAGATAAACCAGAGAGGGTCCTAAACTTATTTGGCCTAGTATCTCCTTTTCAAAAAGTGAGACATACTTATTGCCCCTCATTGAGATCTACCCTTTTAAAGGGAACAAACAGGAGCTGGAGAGATAGCACAGTGGGTAGGGTGTTTGCCTTGTATGCGGCTGACCCAGGTTCGATTCCCAGCATCCCATATGGTCCTCTGAGCACCGCCAGGAATAACTCCTGAGTGCAGAGCCAGTAGTAACCCCTGTGTATCGCCGGGTGTGACCCAAAAATCAAAGAAAAAAAAGGGAACAAACAGAAAATGCCCCAATTGAACCCAAGCCTCCGTGGATGGGGTCAGTATCACCCACTTTGGAAAACATTGTACTAAATGAAAGAAGTCAGGCTAAAAAAGCCTCATGCTTTTTTATAAGTGGAACCCCATGATTCTATTTATAAAACATTCTGGAAAAGACAGAAATGACAGTTCTGACTGACAAATCTCCCTCCTCTATGACCCTCCTCTACACCTACATGTCCTCCCAGGAGAATGAGTCTATGGGGTCTGCAACAGACATGATCAAGAATATTCTCAGTGGTTTTATTCATCCTAGAAACAACCCAAACATCTATTAACATTAGAACAGATAAATTGACAAACTTACACGGTGGAGCAGGTCAACCCCAAATCTGTGCGCAATGCCCTACTAATCTGGCTGACCAAGCGACAGTATAGCGGGGAGGATGCTTGCTGTGTATACAACTGACCCGGGTCCATTCCTGGCACTTCTGCCAGGAGGAGTGGGGGTGGGAGTTCTGTGGCAGCCATTCAGAAGCCAGCCGGTATGTTGTCAGTTTTGAGCACAGGGTGTGCTAGCCCAGGACAGAAAGAGCTTTACTGAAGCCTTATCTGATCTGGGGAAGGTCAGTCAGTTCATTCCAGTCCCCTCTAGCTTTCCTGATTCAACAAAAGGGGGAAGGGGCCCGGTAGTACAGTGGATAGGGCACTTGTGTTGCACGAGGGCAACCCAGATTTGGTCCCTGGCACCCCATATGTCCTCCAAACACTGCCAGGAGTGATCCCTGAGCTCAGAGTCAGCTGGGAGTAAGCCCTGAGACCAACAAAAGGAAAAATCAGAGAGAGGGGAAATGGCATTGGCTCAAAGGACCTTAAAGAGCCTTGGTTTGATCCCTGGGACTTCATGGTCCCCAAAGTGCCCTAGGAGTGGCCCCTGGGCACCTTTGCTGGGAGCGGCGACTCAGGCACTGCCAGGTATGCCCCTGTCTCTCTCCAAGAAGCAATGGACAAGTACAAGGATAGAAGTAGTCACAGATATGGCAATATTAGCCTAACCCTGCCACTCACCCCTTTGATAGTGAATGTTCTAAATGCACAGATTAAAACTTAACAAGATGGGACTGGAGCCATAACACAGTGGGTAGGGTGTTTGCCTTGCATGCGGCTGACCTGGGTTTGATTCCCAGCATCCCATATGGTCCCCGAGCACCACCAGGAGTAATTCCTGAGTGCAAAAGCCAGGAGTAACCCCTGAGCATTGCCGGGTGTGACCCAAAAAACAAACAAACAAACAAACAAACACAAAACTTAACAAGAGATTACCTGAAAAGAAGGTAGAGGCAGAGACAGGGCAGGAGAATAAACAAGTAAAGGTTTGAGTTGCTGCTGCTCTGATCTTTCGCTCGCTCTCCACATATGTGTTACAGAAATTCCTATAGGAAAAACAACTGGTTGAACCTGAAGGCCAGGTTCCTAACTTGTCCTTCCTTTCTTTCCCCTCTACTCAAACAGCTGCTTTCAGATGGAAAGAGGCTGCCCTGACACAGAACTGACCCGATTGCATTTGTAGTGTGACCCTTAGGGCACATGACCGTGTGACCTAGAACCCAGCAGAGCAAGGCCTGAGGGGGCAGGTGCCGGATGACCAGTTTCCACCCTCAGAGCCTCCAGGAGCAAATTCCTGGCAGCTTTTGTTTCCTATCACACCAAGAAGGTTTAGTAACACCCAGATCTAGTAGTCTCAATTTTCAGCCAAAAACAAGATACTTATTTTTTTTTTTAAAAAAAGGACATTTTTGTTTACAAAATATTCACTTTGCCAAGTAAAAAGCTACAGTATCTGACTGTGAGCTCAGGGCAGAGCATTGGCAGCCTGGAGTCAGGATTAAGTGCCCCGAGAAAGAACATGTGCCCACATACCAGATCGTGCCAGGCTACTTCCAGCACCTTTATTTCTGGTGAAAAGTGGGGAGGTAACAGAGAGATGATGGAGAAAGGCAGAGGTCAGTGTATTACACATACTTTGGAAGTTTAGCAATGAAAAGTGAAAAAAGCGGGCGACCAGATGGCCAGAGATGGCAACATTAAATGCTTTTTTAAAAAAGAGAATAATTTAAGTCTTGAGGCATTAAAGCCTTTATTAAACCTACTAGCCTGACATTCTACCTAAATACTACAGGACAAGAGAGAGCTCAATGGCCTTAGCTCACACTTTGCATACACAAAGCCAGGTTTTGATCCCCACAGTCCCATGAACTCCACTCGGAACAATTCCTGTGCACAGAATCAGGAATAGCTCCCGAGCACTGCTGGGGTGGCTCATAAACCAAACCAGAAAATAGTACACACACACACATTACTGTTATTCTTGAAACAGATTTTAAATCACAATGGGAATTGTCATTATATAAAAAAATTCTGAATTTTTTGGGGGAGGGACCACACCTAGTGATGCTCTGGGGTTACTCCTGGTTCTTTACTCAGGAATCACTCCTGGTGGTGCTTGGGGGATGCTGAGGATTGAACATGTGTCAACCACATGCAGACAAGCATCCTACCTGCTGTACTATCACTCTAGTCCCCATTGTGGATATTTGAAATCAAGGTTTTACAAGTGAGGTAAAAAGCAAATGTAAGCTGAGAACAATCAAATCCAGTCTTTCATTTCTTAGTCAGTGCTTCCGCTCTGAAAATTGTAACCAAATGTTAAGTCAAGAAATGAGAAGATTTAGGAAGCAAACTAAATTTTTATTACCCACTTCATTTTTTATTAGAAATTAAACTAACATTAGTCTACCTGATATATATTCAGTCAAGCTAAACAAAATACAAGGTTTCTAATGACAAAAGAATACCTACCAAGTGGATTTTATTTTTTTTATTTTTATTTTTTATTTTTTTTTCTTTTTGGGCCACACCCGGCGATGCTCACGGGTTACTCCTGGCTTTGCACTCAGGAATCACTCCTCGCGGTGCTCGGGGGACCATATGGGATGCTGGGAATCGAACCTGGGTCGGCCGCGTGCAAGGCAAAAGCCCTACCTGCTGTGCTATTGCTCCAGCCCCCCAAGTGGATTTTAATGTACTACTTATTTTAGCTAAAAGGACAAGGTCAATTTATTAAAGAATCTCATTTACTATCACACAAATAATTTATCAATTTTGAATCCACATACATATTACACGGAATTGTTTTCTTTGTATCTAACTGTAAAATACAGCATTAAAATATGAAAAGTTTTCTACAGTTATTATACTAAGTGAAGTAAGTAAACATTAATTATTCATCTTCTTTTTTCATTGATTAAAAGATTAAGGTTAAATACAACCATTTTGACGCTAACAAAAGCAAGCAGGTGCATTATCAATAGTGACTGAGGCTGGCAGCTACTTAACCAATTAACTGAAGCATCTTTGTTTAAGAAATTTGAAAGTTCTTTAAAAATATGAAATATGAATACAGAAGTGAGGTTTTCAGTGAGTGCAAAAAGCGGGAGAGAAGGGCCTCAGAAACTTTTCAGTTTAGTATTATTGGAGTATTATTATTATTATTCAGTTTAGCATTATTAAATTTTTCAGTCAGGTTTTTTCAGAAGATCTAGCTTATTTTGTTTGTTCTGAAACCACACTTCTCCTGAACAAGCTAAAAACACAGACTAAAAACTAGTGCTAAAAACTAGCTGCTAAAACCTAGTGGCCAGAGGGCTGAGTGGGATCCCAGAAGCAGGAACTCGAGGTTGGACAGGTCACCTCCAAGCATTTCAGCTGTGTCTGGATGGCACAGGAAATCCAAACCTCTCTGGGACCCCCTGGAACCATGTTCCCCCACACTTGTAATGGCCCAAACACAGAACCAAATAGAGTGGACCAACAGCTGGCTGCTTGATGCAGCTGACTTTTCTAAACAAATCAAAAAAGGTTCGGTAAAGAAACATGGCTGCCATAAAGAGATGATTGTCCCTTACAAATGCAGGCAACATTCACATGCCTGCAGGAGAACTTCCTGGAATAGGGGTGTGGAAGAAAGGGCAGCCTCCCTCCCTTCCCCTGTGTGGGCCCCAGAGGCTGAGCCAGAGGCCTTCCCCACACCCCTTTCTGCCCTGCAAGCATAGTGAGAAGCACAAGTAAACAGCCCCTTGCAGGACCTGGTGAGGATCAAATGAGAAAACGGAAGTGAAGCAAATGACACGCTGTGATCCTCAATAATTATTGGTTTCTGACTGAGGGAAGCCACGGGGCACTGAGTGTTAAGTATCAGTGTTGTTGAGCAAGTCAAACGGGGCCTGCCTTGTTCACAGGGATATAGAGCTACACGTTCACACAGTCAGCTCTGGGGTCACATTTCTGCTTGGTCTGACGGGCATCTCCCCCAGCTACACATCATGGATTTCTTCACACCTGACCATACATGCACAGAAAACCCTGTCACCTCTTGCCTCAGGCCTCGCACAAGCCATGGGCTTCCTCACCTGGTCAGCCACAAGAGCCTCCCCCCATGGCCCAACTCAGTTGTCTACCAGGAAGAATGTTTCCAAGAAGTAAGAGCACATTGCTGCTGAAGTCAAACCCAGAGGCGTTATCCCCCACCCCGCTGCCTGACCCCAGGTTCCAGGTTCCAGGCAACACTGGCAGAGGTGAGGGTGATTTGGCTAGGTCACCTGCCACCCCACGATCACCAGGGTGGATCCGGCTGTGCCATAGACATGGAACCCCACCAGAAGAGCAATCCCTGAGCACAGAGCCAGGAGGAAGCCCCAAGCACTGCTGGGTGTACACCCCCCCCCCCGCCCTGGCCCTTTTCAAAAAAAGAAGACTGATGAATATTTAATCACACATATTAGCTCAGCAGGGGAGGGTCTGAGGGACAGCAGTGGAGGGGCAGACACGGCACGTCACTGGGTGGGAAAGCCGTGGCGATGTAACTGCAGAGCTATGAAACGGTATGCCATGCAGTTTTGTAAACCAACATTTCCTCAATGAAAAACTTGCATGAAAACAAAGATAAAAGCAAGCTTAGTATGTTACACATTGCTCTGGTTTCAAAAACAGAAGCATAGCTCTGTTATAAATACTTGAGTCACACATTTATCATATTTCGGCACTCAGGAGTTACAGGAGCAGACTGATTCTGGACTCTGAGAGCGCAGATCTCAGTCTGCCATTTAATTTGCCTCTTTAGTCACCTGAGAACTTCCTTATCTTTGAACCTCTGCTTCTAATATATTAGTCAGCTTTTAATAAGGCAAAACCTTTTAGTCCTAATATTTATTTCAGTTTAAAATGAGCTGTACCCAGGCAGGGTTGGTGGCCAAGCACGTGTTGTGACAGGGCGTCAGACTTCCTTTGAAACTCCCATGTTCCTCTCAGGAATCTGAAATCCTAGGCAAGCAGAAATACCCACTGTCCCTCCACCAGGGATCAGGACAGCATTCCCTGGTTCACTTTCGCTCCACCTCTTCTGCCCCAGGCCAGGGTGAGTGCCCCTTTCTGTGAAATCCTGGGGTCTCCGTTCCTTTGCTGGGCACTGACCCCTGTCAGAGAGAAATCTGCATCTCTTCTCATTCTGCTCTTACTCAGTTGCAGGCATCTCGAAGGGAAGCCCAGCCTTGTTCATGCAGTAAACAGGAGCCAGGGTTCCAGAAACCCTATTCTGGGGATGGACGAGTCCAGGAATTAGTGGGTTCCCAGACATTTCTCTTCTTACCCGAGAGTGGAACTACTTCCTACATCCCCGCCTCTCCCAAAGTGCCCTCCATGCCCCCTCTGGAAATGCCCCACAGCAGACATTGAGGGACCCTCAGGACTTGGCCTTGAAGTCCTTGAAACACTCTTGTGGGTTTCACAGGACTTGTCCCAAGGCTATTTTCTGTGCTTACCCGGCCTGGCCCACTGCTTCCTTCTAAGGCTTGGAAAGAACACTCGGGCCATCTGATTTCCTCTCTCACAGGCTGGTTCACCTAGTTTTGACAAATTTCTCTCACCGTCTGCTTCCTGCATGGAAACCTATTTTGCGTCGAGTTCTCTTTAAGAAACGCAAAGGTACAGATTCCACAGTAAACTCAGGATCTTAACAGGGTGAAACTGAGAGGCCCAGAAGCTGAAGCTCCAGCCATCTGTGGCAATCCTCGGCTCTCCAGGCAACCAACAAGCTAGAATTTAACCCCCAGCCTCCCTCCTTGCCACCTGCATGTATGTGGAGGAAGCTTCCATTTTCTTCTCCATGAAATGGGGATGATACAATCCTACCTCTGAGGACTGTCTTGAGCATTGAATGAGCCTCCTGCATTCATTATTCCACTAATGCCAACCAGTGCTTTTAAAGCATGACTCGCTGTGAATCAGAGCGTGTCACCACTTCCTGGGGTTAAAGGGAGGTCAGGAGGTGGCACTGTGGGGCAGGCACACAAACTGTCTCCGAGGTTTCTCATCACCCGGAACCTACTTCAAGTTTTCAGATTTCTCTTCTTAGATAAAGTTTTGAAAACAAGGTCGCAAGAAGATGCTAAGACGTGGCTGCTGGGCTATCCTTTTCTAGAGGGCCAGCAAGTACCTAAAATAACTGTTAATTTTACAGGCTTAGGTCAGGGTGTGAGCCAGAGCACAGCGGGCAAGGTACTGTCCTCGAAACCTGCTGACCTACACTTAAAATCTCCCGCACCACATATGGCCCCCCCCAGCATGGCAAGAGCTCACTTCTGAGCACAGAGAATGGAAGAGTCACAGGGCAACAACAGATGTGGCTCACAAACAAAAAACAAAGGGTGTGTACAACCATCCTCTCAATTGTCATCTACTGCTCTGTTCTTAGCAGTAATGAATTAGGATATCCATTCAGACAATTTCTCTTAGTGACATACTTGGTGATATTTTTGTCAGTTTTTTTAAAAAAGAGGGGAGGTGGGTGTTGCGAAGATAATGGATAAGGCATTATTTGTCTTGCATGTGGCTGACCCTGGTTTGATCCCCGACTCCACATATGGTCTCCTGTGTACCACCTGGAGTGACCCCTGGGTACCGAGCCAGGAGTAAGCCCTAGGCGTTGCTGATGGGAACCTAAAACAAACAAAAATCTAAAGCAATTGAAAATAGAAACCACACTCAGCAATGACCCCTGGGGGCAGGTCCCTGGGATCACTCCTGCAATGCTCAGCTAGGAGATGTGGACCTTAAGGTTCAGAGTTCAGGCCCTGCCATGTGGTGCTCTGGACCCAACCTGGGTCTTGCGCCTCTCCAGCCCTCTCCGCTAGTGTTCTTTGCTTTTCTGTTCTTCGCATGTTTGGGGGCCACACCTGGCAGGGCTATGGTAGGTCACGCTTCACGAGGATTTACCCATAATGACATATCACATCTCGAACGAATATTCCCACCATTGCCATCACTTTCCAACACACGCCCGTGGCCTGAAAAGGAAAGTTCCTCGCCCTAAGCAACCATTCCTAATTCCCCCGATCTCATCCCCACCAAATCTGCTTTTGCTTTCTCAGAAATTTCTTGTAAATGGAACCATAAAACGTGGGTCTTTTTTGTCTGTTCTCTTTCCATTAGTACATAGTTAGGGTTCATCCATGTTGTAGCATGTATTTTTTTGTCAGGATGGTTTTGTTTGTTGGGCCACACCCAATAGGAATGCCAGGTGGCTCCTCTTGGTGGCTCTGTGCTCAGGGTCATACCGGGAAGTGTTCAGGGAACCCAGCAATGCTGTGGATCAAACCTAAGCCTCCAGCATGCAGAGCACATTTAGCCCTTAAGCTCTCTCCAGCCCCCTCAGTATTTCTTTTGAAGATGAAGTAATAGTCTATTGTATGAACAAACATTTGTTTATTCATTCAACAGCTGCAGGATATGTGTGCTATCTCCCCACCTTGGCTATTATGAGCAGTACTACTAAGAACTTCCATCTACAAGATCTGGAGTGTGTACACATTTCATTTCTCCCTCCCTTTGCCTGTTATTTTAGGCCATACCTGGTGGTGGCAATGCTGAGGATTTACTCCTCGCTCTGCACTCAGGGGGCACTCCAGGCTCAGTGGACCATATGGGGTGCCAGGATCAAACTGGGGTTGGCTGCATGTAAGGCAAGTGCCCTGTGTGTTGTACTATCTCTCCAGACCCCTCTCTCTCTTCAGTTGATGCACTGTGGTTTTCAGTTATTCACAGTTGAGTTTCAGACATCCAGTTTTCCAACACCAAGTCTCATTTCTCTTGAGTGGTCACCTAAGGCATGCAGTATCTGGGAACACTATCCTTACATTTCTAGGAACCAGCATACTGTCTTCCACCACAGATGCTCCATTTTATATTGCCACCAGCAGTTACAGGGGTTTCTCCACATCTCTGGCAACTCCTAATATTGCCTATCTTTAATTACAGTCACTCTCTTGGCTATGAAGTGGTATCTCATTGTGGTTATGACTTGCATTTCCCTGATGGTTAATAATGCTGACTATCTTTTCATGCTTTGTTGGCATCTTGACTTTTAATGATTTTGATACATCATTCAGAATAGGGAAAAGAAAAAATGTTGATGAAATACATTTACTCCCAAATGGTTGGAGATAAAAAACAAAAACAAAAACAATAAAGCTTCCAGGATCTCACTTGTTTTTTTTTTTTTCTTTTTTTCTTTTTGGGTCACAGCTGGTGATGCACAGGGCTTACTCCTGGCTTTGCACTCAGGAATTACTCCTAGCGGTGCTCAGGGGACCATATGGGATGCTGGGAATCAAACCCGGGTCAGCCATATGCAAGGCAAACGCCCTACCCGCTGTACTATCATATCACTCCAGCCCCCCAGGATCTCACTTCTACTAATAAGATGTCTACCTTCTTAATTATTGGCAAGCCGGCACTTTCCTCAAATGCCTTTGAACATGTGTGTGCAGGGGTGAGAAGGAGCGAACCACATCTGTCTTTGCTGTGGCCTCTCCCCTTTCCGTAGCTCTCCTCCATCTTCCACCTATCTCTGGCCATATCCTTTTGCTGTTCCTGACCAGAAACACTCTAAAATCCCTCCTCTATTTTTTGTTCCAATGGGGTATAATGTTGGACTTAAACTTTCAGGTCTACCACGGTGCCAGAGATAGTGAGCGATCTGCAGGCGTTTGTAAGAGGTGTGAGTGGCTCTCATGAATGGTCCGAGCCATTGCTGTGGTTAGGGCTGAGAGTCTAAGAACTGGCACTGGCACCCCCAAAGCTTGACTGGAGAGCACTCTGGAAAGGTTCTTCATGGACACGACCACCTCGGGTGACTGGGAAAACTAGGTCCAAACAAGATAGGTGGCACACCCTTCCATCAAAGACCTTAGAGATCAGGCAAATGTAACACAGCACAGGGGAAAATGGGCAATGCTGTTCCAGATTCCCATTAAGGATGTATCCATCAAGCAATCAGGAAACAGTATATGTTAAACTGACTAATCTTCATTTAATGACATGGCTTTTCATCTGTAGTTTTTACTAATTATAGTATTTCATTTACATATATACTTCAAAGCTGAGCAAGAAAGGCTTTTCTCAATTTCCTTGGGTTCATGGGCCACACCTAGCACTGGTGCTGGGTGTCACTCAGGGTGGTACTCTGGAGATCCTTGGTACCAGGGATCAAACTGGGATCAGCTACATGCAAGGATAGTGCCTTAACTCTTTTTTTTTAACCGTGTTTCTCATTGTGATTCAATTTATTTTTATTTTTATTTTTTCTTTTTTTTAATTTTTTTTAAATTTTTTTCTTTATTAGTGAAACACCATGAGGTACAGTTGTAGATTTACAATTTTTTGTGCTTGGATTTTGATTATACAAT
>JAOXYA010000016.1:31788524-31799548 GCA_028565675.1 Sorex palustris | reverse complement strand
ACAGTAACAACAAAGTCTCCAATGGAGACGTTACTGGGCCCGCTCAAGCAAATCGACAAACAACGGGAGGGCCTTTAACCTTTTACCTTTATCAATGTGGTATATTATGTTTACTGACTTGTGTATTGGATGAGGAAATATACTGTAGTAAAAGGGGGATGCCTAGATCACCCTTGACAGATAGAGAAGGAAAAGAGAGACATACAATAGAAGAAATAATGTGAAATAATGGGTAAATGGGCTTCAGTTATACCAGTTAATATGAGTGAGTGGTATAGCCATATATTCAAAACACAGATCCAACAGAACTGAAATCATGAGATCTAAGTGGCAACCACTGAAATCTTATAACCTGCCTGTCAAGTTGCCAGGTGGGGGTTCAGGATGGGGAGAAAACATGGGAACACTGGTGGAGGGAGGTTGACACTGGTGGAGTAATTGGTGCTGAATCATTGTATGCCTAAAATTCAACTACTGTTAACTTTGTAAATCATGGCACTTTAACAATAATAAAAAAAAACTTAAAAAAAGGACAGGTTAAATGTATCACTTCAGAAATTAGAGTAAGCGTATATTCTCCAAATATAGTATAAAAAACAAACTGAAGATGTGAATTATATTTATAAAATAGGAATCAAAGGTGTAAGGGGCTAGTTGAAAAATTGGTTCATAGGGACAGAGTCATAGTACAGCAGGGAGGGCATTTGCCTTGCACGTGCTGCCCACCCAGGTTTGATCCCTGGCGTGCCATATGGTTCCCCAAGCACCACCAAGAGTAATCCCTGAGTGCAGGGCTAGGAGTAAACCCTGAGCACTGCTGGGTGTGACTCCCCACCCAAAAAAGTACAAAAAAAGAGAGAAAAATTGGTTCATGAATAATCAAGAAAAATTGTGTTCATACAAACTCATACTGTCTACTTTACAGAAGAATGTCAGTGTAAAAAAAAAAGGTCACATGTTTTGATTTCCTGCATATCTGTCAGTATGTGAAACACAAGAGGCGTTTCTGTGGTCTTTGAAGTCTGAGTCCACAGGCCCTGCTTCATTTCATTTTCACACATCCGTAAGGGCTGCTCTCGATCCTTGTTGGTCGAGGATGCATACTGTCAGCAGTGATCTCAGAATGCAGCTTTCCCAGCCCCTGAAGGTGCTCAGCAGCAAATGGTCTTGCAGAGCCTGAGGGTTAGATTTGGCCTGGTCTCTCTGTCTGGGTCACAAGATCCATCCTGCACTCTGGCTGGGGAGGGGTCCCAGTAGTGCTGTTGCCACCTCCACTTACTATCCTTTCCCAGAAGTCCCACCTCCACAATCTTTGCTCCATCATGCTAGGTGACACAGCACGTGGTAAGGGAACAGGACCCAAGGTAGAAGGTGACCTAGGAAAGCATTTCTCAACCCTATGTCAAGTTTACTCTAAGAAAACACTGGATTTGTGTCCGAATTGCACACCAGACAGAAAAAAAAAAAAAAAAAACACTGTTCCTGCATCACCAAGTATGGCCCTGGAGGCCCAGGGCCCAAGCAGCACTGCATTCTCAGGCCTAGCACACAACTACCAGGCAGCTGGTCAAGTATTGCCAGGTGTAGCATCTGGGCCCCTGAGCACTGCTCAGAGGCCCAAGAAAGAAGAGGCAAGATGATCAATGAAAAGATAAAGGTATTTCAGAGATAAAGTTCTGAAGGAACCACAGTTTTGAAATGATTCACAATTTTTACCTATGTAACACTGCGTCAGTTGGAATTTTTATTTTGTTTTGGGCTACACCCAGCTGTGCTCAGGTGACGCCTCACTCGGCACTCAGGGATCAATTATGCCAGGTTTCAGGGGGCCACATGTGGTGCTATGGATGGAGGTCAGTTGCGTGTAAGGAAAATGTCCCACCCCCAAGACTATCATTCTGGTCTCAAGACAACTCTTGTTGTTGTTGTTGTTGTTGTTGTTGTTTTTGGGCCACATTTGGTGATGCTCAGGGGTCATTCCTGGCTCTGCACCCAAGAATCACTCCTGGCAATGCTTGGGTACCATATGGGACGCTAGAGATTGTACCCGGGTCAGGAGCATGCAAGGCAAACACCCTACCCACTGTACGTGGCTTCAGTCACACCCAGGATAACTCTTAATGGGATAACACTCTGTCATGGAATTGTAAGAGTAGAATATTAATTATGAGATGATAAGCGAACACGAGCAAAAGGACAATTTGAATCAAAAATTTAAAAAAACTGCAAAAGTTATTTCCATCTGAATACATATCCACATAAAAGAAACTTCACCATTGCAACATATTTTCCTTATTGAAACTGAAATTTTAAGGCTCTGTTTATAACAACATGGTTGCCATGGAAAAAGGTTGATTCAATACTATGGACTCAGCTGAATAAAGCTAGGTGTGGAACAGAAGTCCTATTCAAACAGTGGCAAGAGCCATAAAACATTCAAAAGGCACACTGACTGACAGTGAGTCACAGCGCCATATGTTTTAATGCAAGGGCTGTTCAGTCTCCCTGGACGCCTTACACAAATAGGATGTTTCTTCTTAATTTAGTCCTATTTTTGGAACCCTGTAATCATCTCAATCATCCCCCAAAGGTTCCAAGTTTTACTGACTGATTCTGTCTCCATAACGCAGTGTATATTTTATTAAATTGATTCTGTTTAGAACAGAGTAACTCTCATTCGGATCTGGCCAGAACACGCAGAAACTGTGGCACCAAAGAACACAAGTTAGGCTTTTAAAAATATTCTGCATGTCACTGACTCTGTTAAATAGAGCAGGCCTGAACTTACTCATCACATACCATCACTTCAGGCTTACAGTTAACCTTTCCCCCACACGTTTCCAGACTCATTAAAAGCTCTTCGAGTACAAAAGGTGTCAGAGGTTGTTAATGAACACCTAGGTCCATTTCCTCAGTCCAGTCCAACCCCAGCAGTCACCACCTCTCAAATTTGTCACTTGGCTTTTATGGGTTAGTTAAGAGCTTTCCAAGCAATCCTGAAAACACCCCAGATACTTTATATACAAATGGTGTGATTATTTGAACCATAAAGATATGCTCCAATGTCCTGCTCTGGGGTTTGAACCCAGGGTCTCACACATGCAAGGCATATGCTCTACCACTGAACCATACCCTGGGTCCCCTCTTCACTGTTTAACCGGAGACATCGCTTCCTTTTTGAAATTTATCTGGGCTTGAGGGTCACATCTGGCAGTGCTCAGGAGCTACTCGACTCTGGGCTCAGGAGACTGTATGTGGTAGATCAAAGTGGGGTCTGCTGCATGTAAGGCACCTTCCCCTCTATACAATTTCTCCAGCCCCTGGACATTTTTCTTTAAATACAAGCAGACTTTGCCAATCTTTTCCTCTGGTTTTCTGAACCTTTCAAATTATGATGGATGTTTTTTGAGCCAGAAAACTTACCCTTTGAAAAATAAAACATATTCCAAGATTTTAAAGTAGTGTTTTTGTGTGGGGCTATGAAAACCCTCGACCTTTTCCCCCTTTGGAGAGGTCTAAGCTCTCTAAATAGAAACCCTGCTCCCCTCGCAGCTGGCCCTGCCGAGGGTGTGGCCACTCTCCCTGCACACAGGAGATCGATTCATACTGGCAAAACCGGAAAAATCACAACTGAGCAACTGTGAAGCAGCACCAGCCAAGAGCACAACGTAAAAGGAGTCTGACTTTCTGTTAGGTGAGTCACAGGAAACACTCGGGCCAGAGTCTGGAGGCCCAGCATGCCATGCCTGGCTCCTTCAATTAAGAATGTAGGTCAAAGCTCCTGTGTTTGGCGCTGCAGGAACCCAAGGGGAAGGGTTCCCAGGAAAGGGCCTGGCCCAGCCCCCCACTTCTGACATGTCACATGAACTCATCCCAGAAGTGAACAGGCTGCAGTGCTGAGCTAGACCTCCTTTCCATTCCAGATTTGGACCACTTCCTGTGCCCACATGAGGGCTCACTCAGGGCCTAGCACCGCAATTCCAGTCAGGTTTGTACAGAATGCCTGGTAAGCTCACCTAGTTCTGTCGACACAGGCGACCCAGTGGCCATCTCACCAATCTTGGCCACTCCATCGTAGTAGGCTTTTCCCGCCTGGATCATAGCTAAATAAAAGATGACAGAGAACAATTAGATGAGAAATGGACACAGAGGTTTTCTCCCAAACTCCCTCAGTCCTTCTGGCTGCCCGGCCTGAGCTGTGGCAGGTGGGGTCTAAGAAAGCAGGCCTGTGTTGGAGCAGGGGTGAACTGCATTTCCAGAGCTCCTCCTAACCCAGTGGAGGGCCCCAGGGCATTTCTATCTGTCCTTTGCTGTCCTCAATTTTAGCTCCAAACAGCTTTATGGGGCACTTTTGGAAAGCTCCAGGACACAGTGGCCAGGGTCCACATTGGCCAACTCATCTTGTCCATTTGCATCTGGCTGCAGAACAAGGAGCATATGATTGACATTGTGTGCTGGGGCTAAGTCAAGTTCAAGTGCCTTGGCCACAGAAGTGGGGCTTTACCAAGTTTACTGCAGGTGAGTCTGAAGACATGGTGGCTGAAAAGCAGTATCCTCCCAATGGCTGGGAGCAAATACACTTTTGATCATGGACCTCCACACTGGTAGGCACTGTCTTCCAGAGAGCCTCACAGCTGCCCTCTAGACCCCACCTCAATAAGTCCTGCTTCTTATAAAGAGCCCTCCTCACTCTCTCTCTCTCCCTTACTCCCTCCCTCTCTCTATCACAAACACACACATACACACACACTTCTTTCTAACAGATTCTGAATACTAAATTATAAGGGCCAAAAATATTTTCCTTCCTTTTCTTTCTTTTTTTCTGGGGAGTGGGTATCTGGGAGGGGTTACCAAAGAAAAGATGACCAGCTCTGGTTCTACTTGAGTCAGAATAAATAACCTGGGATAAGTTTGTGCTCACAGTACCTCAAAGTGAGTAGTGATGAACAAAAGGAAGACGCCAACATTGTTCCTTCTTTCCCTTCTAGGGAAAGATTGGTTTGGGGGATTGGCTATGTATTTAAAAGCAAATCTTTGGACAGGCTAGACTATTTACTGTGATTTTGGAAAAATAATTTATTATAATTACTCAAAGTTGGTGCCTTCACTGGTAAGGCAACAGTTTCTCCTATACTGCTGGAGACCACAGGATTAGGCAGCTAAAAGAGTTCTCAGGAATCTCTGAGGTTTCCTTTTATTCACTGCAAAGACAACCAGAGACTTTCTGGCCACATCAGCTTCTCTGCCCTAATTTAGAATGGATTGTTTTCAAAGACATTAATATAAAAAGGTGTGTGTGTGTGTGTGTGTGTGTGTGTGTGTGTGTGTGTAGAGGGAACAGTCACACAATGAAGGTAAAAGTCCAAATGAAGATTTTGTAAGTCCCCCTAGAGAGTTTTTTGAAACCAGGGATAGAATCTTGACCTCAGACATGAGGAGCATGTTGTACCCTACAACTGAGCTACATACCCGGCTCAAAAAAAAATTCAAATGAAAATTATTAATGTATTTTAGGAGCCAAAAAAATAAATCAAAGGGCTGAGTGTATGCTTTGCCTCCAGAAGTCCCAGAGTTGATCCCTAGCACTAGGCTGGTCCCCCAAGCACCATCAGGAGTGCCCTGCTAATAATGTCACTTAGTGTTTATTGTAGAGCTAAAATCATAAAGGTAATACATTTTGTGTGTATATATGTAATAAGTTTGGAGTATATAATATTCTATAATATTGAGACTAGGGCAATATTTTAATAAGACTAAGGATAACCTTAAAATACAAGTATGAAAAAGAATATATAGCCTATATAATCTAATTTATTAAATTCAACTACCTGACAATGCTAGACATGGGTCAGGAATGGTATCCCTCCCTGTCTCACGAAAGGAAGCTGAGTGGAAACCATCTGGGAAGTGACCAAGGTCAGTAGTGACTTAGACACTGTCTACCACTCTGCTAAACTACTTCACTCTCTGCCTCTAAATTCTGGTGCTTTGGGGGGCCAGAGCAATAGCACAGTGGGTAGCATGTCTGTCTTGCATACTGCCAACCCAGATTCAATCCCAGGCACCCTCAGAAGGTCCCCCCAAGCATCTCCAGGAGTGAATCCTCAGTGCAGAGTCAGAAGTAGTACTGAGCACTGGATGTGACCCACAAAACAAAACAAACAAATTCTGGTATTTATTCACTCTTTGTCTCAAATGGAATTGAGAAAGAGATGACCCCACCTAAAAACAAGGTTTGTATCCAGTAAACTGTCAAGTTAGTATATGTAATATTTTAGCATGAAGATTTTAAATTGCAAGGTACTGATAAGCTACAAACCAAATAAGTGGGAGAATGGTACATGGGATTGCACAATATTTAAACAAAATTTTTGTTTTACACCCACACATTAAATTGAAGTTGTTCATTAACTTATTTTTGAATCACTGAAAAAAATTTTTGGTTTAAACCCAAAAGCTTTGTAACTGCTCTCACGGTGATTTAATAAATAAAAATATAAAAAATGAAAGAAAAAAACATTTTTTTTTGGTGCTAGAGATTAAATCCAGGATCTCACCCATTTAAAGCTTAAGTTCTACATCTGAACTACATCCTCGACTCTCATTAACTTAATTTTATTTTCAATAACTCATTTTTGAAAACAACCTCCTCATTCTAATAAGACTTTGTTTATATATGAACCTGTATTAAGTTTAAAAATCATATTATTTATTCTAAAATAAAATAAAATATTTCCATAATTTTCCCCTTTTGTGCAAACATTGAGATTCTTCTATATCATTTTATGAATGAAACATACTGTTTCTATCTTAGTGGCTGACCAATTATTTCATTAATCTATACACTTCTATCTAGCAGTTAACCTTTTAAAGTTAAAATATAATCTCATTAGGTAACTGTCACAGGGTGAAGCCCTACCATGACCTTCCACTGACAGGCAAATTCAGAGTAGGCTCTGATAGTAATGGCATTGCAGGATCCTGCCTGCCAGGATTCCCAGCCTGTAGAGTCTCATATTATATACATTGAGGTTGGTCATGAGTTTTCCTCTGGCCAATGGGGTTATCAACCAACATAATTCCCAGAGGGACAAACATTCTTGGAACTGGCTGCTGAAGGTAACAAGACCAGTCCCCAGCCTAGCACAGGCCCCAGCTTATCCAAGGAAGAACCCAAGGAGTCCAGAGAAATGTGCTGCCTTTGTAGGATCATGAGAAACAGTAACTATTACTGTCTAAACCACCAAGCTTAGGGCAGTTTATTATGTGGCTAAAGATACCTGAAGTGGCATTCAAAGAGACAAATGATCTGACACTACTTGCCATCAACTTTTCAACAAGCTATGTGAGAAGGTCTTTGCCTGGGCACTGTCTTTCCTGCCAAAGCCTCAGCCTCAGGGTCTGCCGGCTGCAGCTACATCTGTCAGCAGCTGGTTCAGTTCCTACAGTGCCTCCTGCCTGCTCCAGTCCACCTGATCTCCCCTGCTCAAATCCTGAGGCAGGGCTTACCTCAGGCCCTTTCTTAGCCCTGGGTCCCTGTACCTTCAACTATTCCCACCAAGAATATTACAGATTTATTTACCTTCTCAAGGCATCAACAACAATAACAACAACAACAACAACAAACAGATGGCCTGCAGAAATTCTGGAAACTCCTTTCAAAGTGTAGATTTCCAGGGGTGTTAAAGTGCTAAGAGCCAGTGGGGAGAAGCCCCTTAACAGGAGAGCCGTTCCCTGAGTCACCTTGTAAAACTGCCTCAGAGCAGTGGCTCATGCAGAAATAAATGCCACTACAGGTCACAGTGCCTTCCTTTCCAGGGATGCTGTGACTAAGCAATCATCAACCTGTGCAAGGTTGCCAAGGCAAGGTCTGGGGGCTCCCTGAAGGAGAGAGTAGGGCACCAGCAGAGCCAGGGCCACTGGTACCCCTGGAGGGTCAGAGAGGAAAATCCGGGCTGGCATTTCTTGATGCCGTCAATGTCTGGCAAACAACACGAAGTTCCAGAAGAAAGTAAATAAGCATTTCCCCAGTGACCACAAGAGTGCCCAGACAATCAAGTCCGAAGTCTAATCAGCACTCCACTCACACCCCCTCCCAGTCCTGGGGCACGTTCCAAATGTGGTCTGAGTCCAAAGTTTACTTTCAAAATATCAACAGGGAGAAGCCAAGGTGGGCATGGTGAGATAAATAACAGATATGAAAAAGATTCACAATTTCATTTGAAGCTGCTTTTCAGCCTAAAACCACTGGTAACAAGACTGTTTCTATTACTTGCTTAGTGAACCAGGACAAGGGGAACTCAGAGAGGCTGGGAAGGTGACACCTGTTGCCCAGGGAGCACCGCTTTAACTACATTAGGACCCAGTGACTGCTAGCACCTCAGGTTTTTAGTGTTACCATTGTTATTGCTCTCCTTTTAGGTAGGGAAATCCATGTGGATTTCAAATAAAATCCCTCAAACTAGCCAACAACCCTTGGCTCACAAAAAGCCAAGGCTTGGGTTCAGTTTTGTTTTGTTTTGGTGCCATACCCAGCGATGCTCAGGGTTTACTCCTGGCTCTGCACTGAGGGATCACTCCTGGTGATGCTCAGAAGACCATCTGGAATGTTGGGGATCGAACTTGGCTGGGTCCCTACAAGGCAAGTGCCCTGCCTGCTGTGCTATCTCTCCAGCCCACTGGGCTCACTTTAAATGAAGTGTTCATTTTGAAATTAAAATCTAAGTTCAGCCTTAATCTACTTATCATGTTTTAGTTCACCAAAAATTTGTTTTTAAAAGTAGGGGCTGGAGCGATAGCACAGCGGGTAGGGCATTTGCCTTGCACGTGGCCGACCCGAGTTCGAGTTCCAGCATCCCATATGGTTCCCTGAGCACTGCTAGGAGTGATTCCTGAGTGCAGAGCCAGGAGTAACCCCTGTGCAACACCGGGTGTGACCCAAAAAGCAAAAAAAAAAAATTACAGATAACCTATGTTATCTCAACATCACATACACAATACTTAAGACAATGTAAATGCCATGTAAATATTTGCTATATTGCATTGTTTATAGAATGTAAAGAAAAAATTAAGTTTGCACATATTCAACACGGATGCAATCATTATATCTGCAGAATATTTTTTCAGTATTCAGTATAATATTGAAGGTAAAATTATAGCCAAACTTCTGACCGTGGACATTGTGTTTCCATGAAGCTGATGCCAAACTGCTTTGAATAATGGAGCAATATTGGACATGTTGGTAACTTCTTACAGTCATTTTTTTCTTTTTGAACTACTTCTGACTAAAAATTTAGGGTTTCATTTCATATGAAGATAAGCATGCATGTGTAAAGTACAGAATAAATTTTTTAAAAAGAGAAGAAAAGTCTATACAAAATTTTGTTGAGCTTTTTGGAATTCTGTTCAAGAATATTAAATCCAGGAAAGAGTAAGACTGCATTTATTCACTAAATTAAAGGAAATATGTTTAAATAAGTCTGCTCGATTTCATCTTTTGAATTATATCCCATTACTAATGTATCTACAACTTATGGCTTTCAAAATTTTGTTCAGTTTCTCCTCCCCCGTGCTTACCATACCACCCTCACGTTTCATTTTAAGAAAATTGCCGACTACGTGAAATAGTACTCATTTATTGTATTGATGAGTTCTCTATTTCCTAATACAGAAATTTTCAAAATGTGGAGTTGATATGCAAGTTTCCTTCACTGACACCTGTGGAAATTACTTATTTGTTGCATGTAATCTCTAATTTTTGCAAGCCCCTGCCACAGCCACGTCTCAAAACTGCTTGGGGGAACAGCTCGAGGCCCCCCGCTAAAAGCCGAACAGGTGCTAAAAATAGCCTTCACCTCTATGACAATCCGAAAAGGCAGATCGCAGGAATTGAACCCAAAGGAGTCCAGCTACTTTGCACAGTTTTACCCTTCTCAGCGTGCGGATTTTCTGCGCATGCGTAGTTCCTCCTTTTGCACTTCCGGCGTTTGCCCCAGTTTTCTACCGTCTGGAGTGGGAGGCGGTTCCGCTGCAGCAAGTCTGAGCAATTTTTCTGGGGCTCGTGCAACTGTGCGAGGGAGCAGAGGGGGAGCCTCAGAGGGCCAAAGGAGGGAGTGGAAAGTTGTGGTTGGTACCTGGAGATGGGGTGAAGCTCTGCGACCCGAGGCACCGTGGCACCGCTGTCCTGAGGCCGTAAGCGCCTTATTCCCAGGTCCTGTGCGGTGCCGGCTGCACCTACTGTACCACCGTGTGTGGGCTGGGTGGAGCGTGGCGCCGCGGGAGGGCGTGCGTGCTTGCAGGACTGGTACCCGGAACCCGTGGGAAAGGGGCGCTGTGGGGACCAAGTGCCACTGGGGGCCTTTCATCCTTTCTGACATCTAAACTGCCCTGCAGCCATACTCACCTTTGCATCTTAGTAAATGCTGCTATTCTACGCTGGACTTGCCAGGGCTTTAGGAAAGGATCAAGAATGATCTTTTTCTTCTTCTTTTCTTTTTCGTCACTTTTGCTAGGAAAAATAACAAACATTTCCCACCCCCAAAGATTAATGACTCATTCAAGAGCAGTTTGTAAATGGCGTAAAGTAAAAATCTCCAAACTCCTAAGCCAGTACTGTCTCCTTATCCTCAAAAGAAAAAAGTCTTTCCCCTCCTTCTTCCCTTCCCTCCCCAGAACCATGTTTTAAAGAGCCTTCTGAGAAACGACAATGAAGAAAGAAATTAATACATAGACCTTCTCTTTTTTAAGTATTATTTTGTTTATACTATTATTATTTTGTTTGTTTGCAATTTTTAAATTTTTGTTATTGTTTTTGTTTTTTATTTTTATTAGTGAGACACCATGAGGTACAGTTGTAGACTTATAAATTTTTGTGCTTGGGTTTCAGTTATATAATGATTGAGTGCCTATCCCTCCACCAGTGTCCATTCCTCACCTGCAGAGCTCCCAGAATACCTCCCACCCACCCCCATCCCACCACACCCCTGTGGCAGGGCATTCCCTTTTGTTCTCTCTCTCCTTTGGGG
>JAOXYA010000016.1:31771899-31784255 GCA_028565675.1 Sorex palustris | reverse complement strand
CCTTGAATATGGCACTTTTTTTAAAAAGTCTCAGGGCTAGGACGAAAGAGACGTTACTGGGGCCTGCTCGAGGCAATTGACGAATAACAGGATGGTTGTGATTGTGACTGTGTGTTTTTGGGCCACACCCAGCTGTGCTCAGGAATAATTCCTGGCAGGGTTTTGGGGAATATATGCAGTGCTGAGGATAGAAATGGGGTCAGCTTCCTGCAAGGTAGTGCCCTACTCACTGTCTCCGACCTAACAGATGATTCTTATTGATTCTTTTTCTGTCACCATGGAGCCAATAAGTGGTCTGGGCATCAGCATGCCTATAGTAAGGAGTTTTATAGCACAGATAAAATAGTGTATATAGTCACAGCAATGAAATAAAAAGCAGAAATTAAATACAACATACAGTAAGGTGCTTGCCATGCACGTGGCTGACCCAAGTTCAATCCCTGACACCACATAAAAATGATCCCTGAGCAAAGAGCCAGGAGTACTGCCCAGTGTGGGTTAAAAAAAAAATGAAAGAAAGAAAATTTAAAGTGTGAAAAGCTAGACCTATACAGCAAACTCCATGCTAAAAACTAGCCAGGTAGGAGACTTGACTCACAGAGCCCCATGTCTAAAAACCCATGTCTAGAAAATAAAAAGCCATTAAGCAAGCTAAACCTAGTACACATGCCAAGACTGCTTACTTTAGCAATAGGAAAACAAAAATACCTTACTTAAAAAAAGGTTTGTCTAAAACATAATGATGATGGGGTTGGGGAGACAGTTCAAAGGGTTGGAGCACATGCCTTGCCTGTGTGAGGTCACGAGTGTAATTCTTGCCATGCAGGGCCCCTCCCAGCACTGCCTGGCTTCCCTACCCCAGCACACTGTCAGGCCCTAGCTAGCACCCAATGTTCAGGCCCTCACCACACCAGGGTATCATGACAGTGGCTGTTTGGTGCCAGAGTATCAATGGGGAGGATTCCACCCCCCAACCCCATAAAAAACAAAACAAAACCAAAAATCAGGGGGAAAAAAAGCCTGTTGATGATGACAGAATGAAAGAAAATGTAGGTAACATCTTAGATCACCAAAATATGAAATGTATTTTGGATTGTGCATTTGTGGGTCACTAGAAACAAAATGACTATTTTTTAAATAGGCCCACACCCAGGGGTGCTGAGGGAGGCCCTAGGACCACTTCTTGAGCTATGCAGCTTGGAGATTCCAGCCTGACAGTTCAATGTTGGAGTCAGCAAAATCAGGGACTACCAGATTTTGATGGGGGTTAGGTGAAGAGCAAGAGGGGGTATGTGATCAAACTGGGGGTCCTACACATGTCACATGCCAAGCATGTCCTCTACCTCTTTCAGTCACATCCCAGGCCCTCATTACTATTTTTTTTTATAAGAGGAGTAGAGGTTGGCCTGGTGAGTAGCATGTGGGCCAAGGGCACTTGGTTTGGCCTTCGGTTTCTCACTGGCAGAATCCATATCCTCACCTCCAGGGCTCATGTACACTCTGATGAAATCAAAGCTCTCAGTGTCAAGGGAGGAAAGGGAATCTTGGCAAGCATAGGATATGTTGCTAAGTAAATTAATTAAGTGCTAATCTATTCAACAAATATGTGCTCCTGTTTCATTTGTTTCAATGCTCAAATTCTAACTGAAGTGGGAAGAAATATAATAAACTAGCACAGCAAGTGGCCTGGTAGGAGAATGTAAGCCAGCACTAGGAGAAGCTGGGCAATGTTATATGTTTGATTGTTTTGAGGTGCTGGGGATTCACTCAGCAGGGCCTGACACATACAAAGAAGGGCTCTACCTCTGGACCACATCCCTGACCCTTGCCTACATTTTAAAGTGCTGTTTGAACAGGCCTCTTTGAGAAGGTGACCTTTAAACAAAGACTTTTGTGTCCTCTGTCTCCCCCCTCCTCCCTGTGCCCCCTGCAAGTGTCATTCACACCCCCATCCCCACCCCCTACTGTTGCTTTGGCAAGAATAATGTAGGCACAATATCCCTGGCTGATGTCACCCTCATCCCTCACACCCTCCTAAAAACGCTTCCTAACTTCTAGGAAGGTTGTGGTTACTCATAATTAAAGACTTAAAAAAACAAAACAAAACTTGACTTTTTCCTTATACCATTAGAGCATGTACTCATCAGAAAACCATGTAAAATCACAAAAAGCTACCTAGGACAAATTAGAGACAATGCAGACCAAAGTGAGGGAAGGAGGAGGCTCTTGAGCTTAACTCTAATTAGCAACAGTGACCTAACTTGACAATCTGGCACTGATTTATTGTGCCATTTGTTTGAAAAGCCATAAAACACACATTCCCTGGGGAATTGGCATGGTACCTCAAGACACATTTGTCTAAGTATATATTTTAGAAAACTCAGCAAATGTGTAAATAAATATTTAAAGATACTTGATACTGCACACACAGAGAATCGTGTCACTTTATAATCCCCCATTTTCTCTAAAGAGTATTCCCCCTTTACTTCAAAGTTGGAGACATTTGAGTATTTAAAAAAATAAAAATTAAAAATCAATACCAGCAAGTCATAAAAATCTCATTTGCAGGAGCCTTTTGTAAATGCACCTGGTTAAACGGTGTCCCTGTTAGTAAAATATTGTAGACTGCTAGGTAATAGAAAGGAAATTTCATTTAAAAAAATAACATTCATGAACTGATAGGTTTTTGCCATATTAAGCTTAAATTGTTTTCAGAATCCAATGAGGAAGTGGTAAAAGGATTTCAGTCTCTGGAGCAGACCCATGAAGGTGCACTTCCATCAGAGCCAAAGCATGAACAAGCAGCATTCACTTTACAGATTGCATATAACTTCTGGAGGTCTGAATTCTCTTTCTCTCTTTCTTCTTCTTTTTTTTTTTTTAAGCACTGTGCTGGGAATTGAACCCAGGGCCTCACACATACGGGACAAGTGTTCTACTTCTGAGCTACATCCCAAGCCTATAGCTGTAGATTCTTATCCCACCAACTCCACACTGGTGGAAAGGAAAGAAACAATCCCCAAACATTAAGGACAAAACAGTGATTAAAATCAAACAAATGTTTATTTGTTAATTTTGAGCATGTTTTAAGACACCTGGGAATGGAAAGCAAATAAACGGTCTCAGATTTTCAGTCTTTCAAAACAGAAGAATGATTTGATTTATATTGCCTCTTGTTTATCCATGTAACTCAGGTGATGAAATCCATACTATTTTCCCCTTCTGCCCTCCAATCTTTTGGGTAAAGAGATATGCCAGGGCTGGAGCGGTAACACAGCGGCACAGCGGGTAGGGCATTTGCCTTGCACACAGCTGACCCGGGTTTGATTCCCAGCATCTCATATGGTCCCCTGAGCACCGCCAGGAGTAATTCCTGAGTGCAGAGTCAGGAGTAATTCCTGAATTCAGAGCCAGGAGTAACCCCTGTGCATCGCTGGGTGTGACACAAAAAGCAAAAAGAAAAAAAAAAAGAAAGAGAGATGTCAAAGAGCTTGGCACTGCAATTCAGAGTACAACAGCCCCTTTTCTGAGTCATCCTAAAAGTGAAAGTCAGAAAGACTTATTCAGGAACATCCAATGGCCTGTCTCAAACTGGCATCTCATCTCAAATTGGAAAGATTGATGTGTCTGCTCTTGGAGGAAGGGAGAAAGGCATTTCTCTGGTCACGCATTTCTGTGTTGGAACAAATACTTGGACGCTACCTCCAATATGCAATAATCTGCATTCCTCAAAGACAGTTTTCCTTTCTCTGTAGTCATCGTAGTGAGGACATCTCTGTCTGAGAATGTTTATTTAACTATCTGTAAACACCACGCACTTCCTCTCCCACCATTGCCAAGGTAACTTAAACATTAACAATCCCAGTACACATTTCTGGGATTTCTAAAAATTGACTTTATTAAGAAAACACAAGTAAGGAACAGATTTTGGTCAGAGATTACTGGGGGTTACTGAGGCCCCAAATGCTGTGGCAACTTTGTCCATTTCCATATAGTATAATTCATGTTATAATCTTTGGGTATTCCTTTATCAGGAAGTGAAATCTTCTAAACCTCAAAAAGATGATGAATCTATCAATCAAATGAACTGTGATTTCAGAAGTTTACCCAGACCTTGCAAATCTAGAAACTAAATTTGAGCGGCCTAAGAAATCTATAAAAGTGACCAAATGTGGCCAGAGAAGTAGTACAGGGGTGGGGTAAGGTGCTTGCTTTTCACACTGATGACCCTGGCTCCATTCTGCCACTTGTCAGAGGGTCCCTTGAGACCCAGCAGGAGTGACCTCTGAGCACAGAGCCAGGAGTAAAGCCTTGAGCACTGCCAGGTGAGGCCACACATACAAAACAAAACAAAACAAAAACCCAAAATCCAAATGGTGAGTCTTCCCAAAAGTTACATGAATTCAGAGAACCTGGGATCCGCGAGCCCAAGCCAAATTAAAAACAAAAGTTGTTTTGTGTTCTATTAATAGCAGACGATTAAACACATATCTGATTTCAAGTGGAATTCATTTATAAGTACTTAAACTCACTAAACTGGCCACTAATCCTAAAGTCTGTGTCTGCTTCTGGAAAAATCCTTTCAATAATAAATGCAAGGTTATGGAACCAACACACATTCCTCACGGTTAGGTCAAACCCCGGGCGCCCGTGGATCCCACAACCCCCAATAAGCTCTCGGGAGAAAGCTCCGCGCTCGGCCTCCAGCCCCGGCCCGCTGGGCTGCGGCCGGACACCCACGGGTGTCGCGACGCCCCCTCACTGCCCTGCGAGGGAAGAGTTGGTCTGTGGGGCGCGGCCGCGAAGTTCCCGCCCGGACCCTGCGGTGGGCCCCGAGGTGGACCGCCCCCCCCCCGCCCCCGCCGAGGCTCTCGCCGCCCCGCGCCCGGGGCTTCCTCAGCACCTCAGGGCCCCCGCGTCGCGCCGCCCCCCGGCCCCAGCCACCCCGGGACGCTCACCCGGTAGGTGCTCTCCGTGAGCCGGTTCACCTCCTCCGGCCCCCGCGACATGGCTGCGGCCGCCGGGTTGAGGAGCGCAGGACGACGCCGCCGGGCCTCGTGGCCGCCCGACTCTCCGCGGCGGGGAGTCCGCGGGAGCGAACGCGGGACCGTGGAGGCGCGGCTGCTGCCGCCACCGCCGGCCGTCCCTGAGCGCCCGCGCGCGCCTCGGCCGCCCGAATGTCAAAACCTGAGGCGCCGCGACCGCCGCGGACACTGAGGAGGCGAGCGGACGCGGCAGGCGCGGCCGGGACAGACGGGGCGGGCCCCGCGGCCCCACCTGAGGGAGCAGGGGGCGGGGCCGGGCGGCCGGGGGCGGGGCGGCCCCACCTGAGGAGACGGGTGGGCGTGGCCGAGTGAGGAGTGGGCGGGCGGCTCCACCTGAGGAGGCCGGGTGGGCGTGGCCGAGTGAGGGGTGGGCGGGCGGCCCCGCCTGGGGAGGTCGGATGGGCGTGGCCGAGTGAGGGGTGGGCAGGCGGCCCCAGTTCTGGGCAGGCTCTGCTGGGCGGGGTCGAACGGCCAGGGGCGGGGGAGCCCCGCCTGAGGAAGTCGGGGGGCGTGGCCCAGGCGGCCCCACCTGAGGAGCCTGGGGTGGGCGGAGCAGCCCCACCTGATGAGGCGGGAGTGGGTGGAACCGAGCGGAATGGGGGAGCGGGGTCCGCACCCCCACGGATGGTCCGCACCCGAGGTGGCCAGAGTGGGCCTGACTGCGCGCCGCCCCACCTGAGGCTGAGGGTGGGTGGGGCAGCAGGGCCTTAGTGGGCGGGGCTTCCTGAGGCGGAGTGGTGGGCGGGGGTTCGAAAGCCACCCCCCCCCACACACACACACACACACACGCAGGTGGGCGGGGCGGAGGAAAAATCGAGTCAGATGGGCGGGGCGGTCTCCTGGCGCGTTTTGCCCAAAGCTGCCGGTGTCTCACAATCAGGCTAGGAGGCCTTTGCAGGGCGGCTTGGTCAGTACGTAAGCCCAGCACTGCAGATCTCTGTGGACCTGGAGCCCTCTAGTGTCTCGTACAGCGCGGGCTCCGGAGGCCCCAAGGCCACGCTTCCTGCAGGCACTCTGCCCACTAGCCCAAGCCTGACTCTTGTAGGACCTCGGGAAGAGGAATCTAAGTCCCTGGGGTTATTTTGCTTTTCTTGCTTAGTCCCTCCCCACGCACCTCTCTCGCTCACCCAGAAGGGTACAAGCGTTTATAGCTATAGGAAAGGACTATATTTCAGATATATCTAGAAAACCTAAGGAATGACAACATCTGGATATAGGAAAGGCATTACGTTTCTGAACATACTAATGTATGTTCAGAACTAACTAGTTCAGAACTAACTAGTGCTATTTATGTTCAGAACTAACTAGTGGTATTTATGTTCAGAACTAACTAGTGCTATTTAACCACTTCAGCCTCAAAATCTTTATACGGTTTAGAAAACCACTGACATGGGTGTGTTGGGAGCTTAGTCTTTCTTCCTGAAACCAGAGTCTAAGTAGGTTATGGGGTTCCTGAGGTTCCCTTTTAGCCTCCATCCTAGTTTCACCCCAGAGCCTGAAAATCCAGAACAGGCTTCTCCTAGGCTCTAGCTCCTTCTTCATCTTTGCCACATTCACCTAGGAAGGGGAGGGGTGTTCTAATTGGGCTCAGTTGCATGCAGTCTGCATGCCTGCAGTCTGTGAAGGTGATGAATGACTCCCGTTGTGGGGTTAAATGGGAAAGGCGCCCAAAGATGTCGCTGTGTGGCCCAAATAGAAAGGCCAGGCATAGGAGATGCTCTGGACTTGGAACGGAACGAAACAACCACCTGGACTCTGGGATGTGCTATCAGTTGTTGCAGGCTACAAAACATGCCATACTTGGAAACCAAAGGGTTATGTGGGGCAAACACTTCATCAGTCATGGGTCTGAGCGGTATGCCTTCTTCTTTTCCAGATTTTTAATCATTTGGCTCCTAAGATTGGTCAAATGGGTTTCATTTGCCACCTGTAAAATCACTCTTGACCTTACCATTTGTTGTTGTTTGTTTTGGGGCTAACACCTGACAATTCTCAGGGCTCACATCTGGCTCTGCACTCAGAGATCATTCCTGATGGTTCCCCAGGGGACCACATGGGGTGCCAGGGATTGAACCTGAGTCTGCTGCATGTAAGGCAAGCACCTGTTCTATTTTTCTAGCTTGCCTTAAGCCCTGTACTATTTTTCCGGCCCCCTGACCTTTTTGTTTTTTATACTCCAATCACTACTATGTATTCATACTTCAAGTATATCTATTAGTTTTCATTTAACTTGGAACTTTCCCCCTAAACATGGCAGATTAACTTTCAGTGCCTCCTTTCTTTTTTTGGACACCAACTCAGGCCTCCCTGAGCACATCCAGGAATCTGTGTCTGTGGATTCAGCCCCACCCCCTGCAAATCACCTTTGTCTAGAAATTCCTCTGGGGATCTTTCTACTTTCTGCAACCAGGCAGATAACCAAGAAACTGGAAGGAGCACAGAGGCTTAACCTTTTATACCCTACTGCTCAGCATTATGGCTCAGAGGCAGAAAAGACAGAGCCAAACACCATAATGTTAACAAGTGCCTCGTTCAGCTCAACACAATTGCCAAGGGTGGAATTTGATCGAGGGACCAGGTTCGCACTGTATGCAAATCTCAAAAACATCTTCGATCTGTTCCACTTGGCCCTCCCTGATGGAAATCGTTTCCTGATTAGGACATTCTGCTCCTTTAGAATCTTTGAGAAGAGTCAGTGCTGGGACTGGATGGACATTGAGGACACCTCTTCCTGATCTCCCCCAGCCCCTGTTTGGTGCAGATTTGCCTGGTAAGTGTGTGTTGAGCAAAAGCTCATTCTGGTGACTTGCTCAGAGTTCTGTAGATCAGCACAAACCTAGCTGGGAAGTCTGGACGCCCCTTTCCTGCCCAGTCTGGGTCATTCTGATGCTCATGACATCATGATGCTCAGAGCAGAGGAGGCAGAGTTTATGATAAACCAGGACCCCCCTGAGGGGTGACTGTCTCCTGCCGGACCACCAGAATGAAGGAGCATTGGCCTGGCCTCCCCAGAAAATGGCACCACACTTCCCAGGGGAACAGGAAACCCAGGTTGGTTTTCTGTTTGTTTGTTTGTTTGTTTGCTTGCTTGCTTGCTTTTTTAGCTTTATCATAAATCATAAATCCAGTATGCTATAAAAGTTGTACAACAAAATGGCAAGGGGCAGTGTCAACAGTTTTGAGCGATAATAGAGTGGTTAGGGTGTTTGCTTTGCAAGTGGCTAAGTCTGATCCCTAGCATTCCATATGGTCCTCCGAGTATTCAATCAATCAGGATTGATTCCTGAGAGCAGAACAGGAGTAACTGCTGAGCACTGTTGGGTGTGGCCCCAAACCAAAACACTAATATATACACATACAAACACAACCCCCAACCCTATGGTTTTAAAGCTAAGTTCCAAGGTGGCTACTATTGGAGGCTGATGCTGCCTTTTCAAAACACTATGTGCGTGTGTGTATGTGTGTAAGTTTGTATATATGTGTGTATGTTCATGTATGTTCGTGTGTGTGTGTGTGTGTGTGTAGGCATGCTAATGGTGTCTCTCTGCCTTGTTCAGTGCTCTGGAATATTTATGGAGGATTCCCATTACAATGATGCTAGAAGAGGTCCATGATAGTAATAGTTTTGGAGGAGCAAGTTTCCAATAAAATATCAAGGGGAAGAGGAATGACTTCTGATATTTTTTATCTAATTTTGTTGTTTGGCCACACACAGCGGTGCTCAGGACTTACTCCTAACTCTGTGTTCAGGGAGCACTCCTGGCAGTGCTCAGGGCACCACATGTGCTAGCTCTCTGGCTCAAGCCCATTTTGAAATTGTATAATTTTATCTTCTTTTTGTTATTTTCAGAGTTCTTAATATATTCTGGATGCAAGTCCCTTATCAGATATCTGACTTATAAATATTTTCTGCGATTCTTTAGATTGTCCTTTTCTTTCCTTGCATCCTTTAAAATGCTAGTTAGTTAGGGTTGAAGAGATAGTATAAGAGTGAGGTGCTTGCTTTGCACATATCTGACACCCTAATTCAGTCCCCAGAAATCTATATTTTCCCCTGAGCTCTTCTAGGAGTGATTCCTGAGCATAGAGCTAGAAGTAAGCCCTGAGCAGTATTGGATGTGCCCCCGAAGCAAAAACAAACAAAAAGCACAAAATACTTAAATTTAAGACATCTATTTTTTCTTTGTTGCTTAGGATTTTGGTGTCATTCAAAAAAATCAACATTTAAGGTCACATTTATTCTTATGTTTTTCTTCTAAGTGTTTTGCAATCTTAGTGCTTTTTGCTTTTTCACCCATCAACTACTGTGTAATCCCAACAACGGCCAAGATCCAGAGACTATAAAACCAAGCTCCCGGAAGCGCGTGGCCGCATTAGCAGCCATGCGACCTCTTATTGTCTAGTTATTGCTCTCAGAGAACCCGGCGGTCTACTGAGAATATCTTGCCTGCCTATATGCCTGACTAGGAATACCTGTAAAGGTGATTAGGGGCTGCTCCAAAAGCCTCCATCCCTCTCAGAGTGCACGGTAAGCTATCAAGAGTATCCGGCCTGCACAGCAGAGCCTGGTAAGCTACCCATGGCGTACTCAATATGCCAAAAACAGTAACAATGGTGGTCCTCATTCCCCTGACCCTGAAAGAGCCCCAGTATGCCATCAGGCTACACTAGCACATGACAGGAACGAATGGAGACATTACTGGCGCCTGCTTGAGTAAATCGATGAAAAACAGGGTGATATATATACATATATATGTATATATATACACACATATATATGTAGCACTGTAACACTGTCTTCCCATTATTCATCTATTTGCTCAAGAGGGCACCAGTAACAAATTGTGAGACTTGTTACTGTTTTTGGCATATTGTATTCGATACATACATATATATACGCATATATATAAAGTATATATATATATATTAAAGTCCAGTTTGTAGCCTTATGAAGGAGGTTTGAGCTGCTGTGGGGAATTGAATAGCCACTGCTCTATAGCACACTCCACGTGTAGGCCTGTCTCATATGTTCTATGCAAAGAGGTGAGTGTTGAGATTGACCTATTCTGCAAATGTGGAAAACAGAGGCACAATACTGACAAAACTTGCCTGACGTTCAGTGTTTAGTTAGTGACAGAATCAGAACTGACTCAACCTGATTCTAGAGTTGGTTTGTGAAATCGTAATGCCCAGTGGAAACATGAGCATCCTGAGATGCTCATGAGTTGGAAGGTACTCTGACATTCCCTAAGCCAAAGGTAAAAAAAATCATAGTTGACTAATAAATTCTAGAACTTTTTTGTATGTTTGTGGGCCACACCCAACAGTTCTGAGGGCTCTGCACTCAGGAATAACTCCTGGAGGGCTGGGGGGACCATATGGAGTGCCAGGAATCAAACCCAGAAAGCAGTACACAAGGTAATAGCCTTACCTGCCTTAATATCTCTCCAGTCCCCAAATTCTAGAACTAGAGGAAGTCAACTATTTCACTTAGGATAGCCTCCCTGCACATCATGCTTCCAAACCAGCGTTTCTCAAAGTGGGTGACACCAACCTCCAGGAAGCACTGAAGCAATGGGGGTGGGGGGGTGTAATAGTAGCTCTAGGTGTGATTGGGAAGCTTACTCCTTCTCATTTGTTTTAAAGAATGTAGATTTGCAAGGGGTTACTAAGAACTTTTTCTGAAAAGGGAAGCAGTAGGCCAAGTAATTTTGGGAGCCTCTGCTCTCCACCCCCACTGACTGTGGTAGTCCTCCGAGCTCCTTGTCCCAGCTCAGGACTATCTACAGCCCAGTGGAACAGACTTCACTGTGGGTGGAGAACAGCTCAGGGCTGAAGCTCCTGCCGTGCAAGCCTGAGCTGACTCTGAGGACTGGTGCTAGTGCATGTGCTGCTCATGACCCTGGCAGCTCTTCCTGTGTGCCAGCAGCCCCGTCATCTGAAAGCCCCAACATTGGCACTGATTTCTGAGCCACCATGACCAAGTGCATGCAAACCCAACAACCCAAAGATAGGGTGCAAATTTCAATGAGCACCGCAAGTTAAAAGACATGCAGTCGCCAAACCTGGAGGGATGTCTCCCTCACCCCAATGAGCATGCAAACAAGCACTCAGTGAGCCCTGGCGAGCAGCAGTCAGAGTGTGTGTGAGCACCATGACTAAGTGAGTAAGATGCCAACGAGCAAGTGCAGGAACACCACAGCCAAGTGCATGACCCCCAAGAAGCTCCATAGCTAAGATATATGATCATCACAACCAAGCATATGCTTAACCCTTGGTCACTGCAACATCAACAATGGAAAAAGAAGGAGGAGGGAGGGGGTGTGGAGAAATAATCCTTAATGCTCCAAAGAAATGAAATCAGATGAATTTGACATGGCTACACAGTAAGGGAAATGCTGTTTATTTATTTATTTATTTATTTATTTATTTATTTATTGAATCCCCGTGGATAGTTACAAAGCTTTCATGTTTGAGTTTCAGTCATACAATGATCAAACACCCATCCCGACACCAGTGCACATTTTCTGCCACCAAAATCCTCTGTATTTCCCCCTATCCCAATCTTCCCAGTGTCTGTGTGACAGACAATTTTCCTAATATTCTCTCTCTACTTTGACAACATTCCATGTTTCTACACCAGTCCCACCATTATTATTTGGAATTTTCCCACCACCACTCAAACCTCAAAAAGGCAATGCTAGACAACTTATTTTGTATTGCTTGTTGTGACTAGCATAAGATAATAATAATAGCTCCTGAAATTTGAAAATTTAGATAATTAGAGCCTGGAGAGATCTCTGCAGTGAGCAGAGATTCTTTTGTGTGTCTGGGAAATGCTGTTTAGCTGAAGAAAATCTCCAAACACTAGGTGCAAAAAGCCAGACAATTGAGTACATAAAGTTGTTCTTTCTTCTCAACATGCAGATTCAATGAGTTGATTTCCCACCTGTGGCACTCACCCTGTGCAGAAGCAGATGCTCATGTTGGGTCTGGCTTGGCTCCTGCTCTCCTTTGAGGGAGTCTGTTTACAACCAAGGGCCCTCCAGGACCCGCCTTGGGATCCGTTGAAGGAAAGAGGAATCTCCAAGATGTGAGACTAATTTTTATGACTGAAAAAAGTTGCTTTATTTTACTCTTGCATTCTTTTTAGCACAGCAGTAGGGCATTTGCCTTGCAAGCAGCCAACATGGCCAACCTGAGTTCGATTCCTCCACCCCTCTTGGAGAGCCCTGCAAGCTACTGAGAGTATCTCGCCCGCACGGCAGAGCCTGGCAAGCTACCCGTGATGTATTCGATATGCCAAACACA
>JAOXYA010000016.1:31748584-31771799 GCA_028565675.1 Sorex palustris | reverse complement strand
GAGGAGGAGGAGGAGGAGGAGGAGGAGGAGGAGGAGGAGGGGACTTCAGGTTGCGGCTCCCTCCCACCGGCTGACTTTGCTGATGTCCTCTCATCCCCTCTCCAGGGCGGGAGGGAGCGGGAGGGAGCGGGAGGGAGCGGGAGGGAGGCCAATCCAGGACGCCTGGCTGAGCCGCAGCCCGCAGCCCCCAGCAGAAGCGGCTGGAGACAGAGCCAACTCAGAATGTCGCAGCAATGGCGCGAGCGAGCTCGGCTCCGCATCGGGGACCGGCTGCCCACTGTACCCCCCACCCACCCCAGGGCCTCTGCCCCCCTCCCGGCTGCTCCTAACGGGGGTGAAGCCCGAGGAGGGGTCACGGTGCCCACACAGCAAGGGTCCCTGTGCCGACCTCCTGGCCAGGTCGAAGGTTGCAGGCTGAGTGGGGAGGGGAGGTGTGTGTGTGTGTGTGTGTGTGTGTGTGTGTGTGTGTGTGTGTGTGTTGGGGGGGGCCTTGTCTCCCTGGGCTGCGTGCAGTCAGCTACACGGGGAAATTGGGGGCTCCTGGGTGGGGGCCCCTCAGCCTGAGCCTTGGGAGATATTTGCACCAGCAGCCGGGAAGCTGCCTGCCCTGCCGGGGAGCCCCCTAGAGCCCTGCTCCCCTGAGCCCACTGGCCAGAGCTGCCCCGAGGCCATGGGCAGTCCTCCCTGGATGCTGAAAATCGAAGAAGATTCTATCCGGGATGGGGAGGGGGGGCGAGAGTACAGGAGGGCTTGAGTGCCCCTTTGCCCACCCTCCTTGGTCCAGAGGTCCGGCTGGGGGTGGGGGTTCCATCCATTGGGCTGGGCTGGGCTGAGCTGGGCAGCTGGGAGCCGTCTGGGCCAACGTGGGCTCTGCTGTCAGAAAGAGGCCGGAGCAAATCTTGGGTCAAGACTGGAGCGAGAGCATAGCAGGGAGGGCGTTTGCCTTGCACATGGCTGACCCGGGTTCGATTCCCAGTATCCCATAGGGTCCCCCGAGCACCGCCAGGGGTGATTTCTGAGTGCAGAGCCAGGAGTAACCCCTGTGCATTGCCGGGCGTGACCCAAAAAGCAAAATAAATAAATAAATAAATAAAAATAAAAAAGACTGGACACGTGCCACAGCTGGGGAAATCGAGGCACAAAGAGGCTGGGCCTGTCCCCAGGGCACACAAGGGGTCCAGTGGCTGCGGTGGACAGTTGCTTTGCGGCCCTGCCCCCCTGTGGGCTTCTGTGCTAGGGAGGAGAGGAAGGGCCTGCCATGGAGGCCCCCTGCTCTCCGCACACGTCCCAGGGGACAGGCCCGGCCCCTCCGCCCTCCGCTGCTGCTGCCAACTTTGAGCCTAGGACTCAGGTGTTAGTTCTGTACCATTTGGTGACAGGTGTGGGGTGGGGTCTGGCCGCTCCTGCCCTTCCCATCTCTTCCAGCCCCTTCCTTTCCCTTCTGCCTGGCAGGTTTCTGGAGCAGTTGGTGGGGAGATCTTGTGGGCCTGACTTCTCCCACCTGGGCTCCTTCCTGCCCACTGCCCTCTGCTTTGGGCCCTCCTGCACCTCTCAGGGGGACCCCCCAGTGCAGCTCTCCTCTTCCTCCTCCTCTTCCTCTTCCTCCTCCTCCTCCTCCTCCTCCTCTTCCTCTTCCTCCTCCTCCTCCTCCTCCTCCTCCTCCTCCTTCTCTTCCTCCTCCTCCTCTCCTCTCCTCTTCCATCCAGGGCAAATGCAAGCGTACAGCTCAGGGCCCAAGGCCAACATCAGTCCCTAGTTCCAGTTAAGAGGCATGGGCTGGAGAGATGGCGGGGGGGGGGGGGCATGGCACTCGCCTTGCATGCAGCTTGTGTTCCTGCCCCTTATAGGACCCCTTGAGCCCCACTAGGCGTGATTCCTGAGCGCAGAGCCAGGATTAAGACTTGAACACAGCCGGATATAGTCCCAGAACCACCCCCCCCCCCCCAAGGAGCAAGAAACGCTTCGCTGGGTTTGTTCTTTTTCAAAAAACCACTTTACAGAGCTCTGGTGCACATTCTAGAAACTTCTCCCACTTCCAGGGCCCGATTCTGTGGTTTTTAATAGAGCCGCAGAATTGTGCAAGCCACGATTCTAAATTTAGTGCATGTGCCTCTCCCCGTACCGGGCAAGGCCTCCCCCACCCTGTGACCTCTGAACCGCACATCCGTTCCCTGCCAGATGTGCCACTCGGGTGCTTCCTGAGCACTGGCGCATCCCACAGATGTTCGCGGCCGTGTCTGCCGCTTGGCGTCTGCGGACCAGGACAAGGGACCGCTGGCTTCGCGTTCCCGGGTCCAGGCGCAGGGCCTCTGTTTCTCTAAGCAAAATGCCTCTCAGGCCGAGCGTTTTCTTCTGCTTAAGTGAACTCATCACGTCCAGCGTTCCGTGAGCCTGGAAGGAGAGAGTGGGGGGCTGACCCTCGAGTCTGGGCCTCGGGGGTGGCTGCTCCGACCTGGGAACACGTGGCCCCCCCCTCCTCTTTGCAGCAGCCTGCAAGCCCCTTCCCCCAGCCTCCCCGAGGGTGCTGGCCCAAGGAAGCAACTGGCCGGAGCGAAATCTTTGCGAGAGGTCACCCGTCCCTCACACACGCGGAGCCGCCGCGGTCTCAACTTCGCCCCCGATCATTTGTCCAGAAGCCGACTGTGCAGGAGTTTAATTATTTCTGGGCTGAGCAAATATTTGCCGCATATCTGCGGCAGATTGTTCTGCCGGCAGGAAGGTTCTGCCTCTCAGACTGCGTGCCTGCTGCAGTTCGCACGTTGGCATCCCCGGGCTCCCAGGAGGTGCCAGACAAGAGTGCCCGGGAGCACCCTCGAGAAAGCTGCAGTGACAGGTGGCCGCCCAAATCCGTGTTCCCAGCGCTGCCCCTGCACAGCCCCAGGCCCCAGCTCTGCACCCAAAGGAGCTTCTGTGCTGTCCCAGCGTGGGGGGCGCAGACGGCAGAGAGCAGCGCGGGGGCTGCCGCCGGGGGGATCCCCAGCCACGGCCTGTCCCCGGGCCTGTCAGAAGCAGGGTGGGCGCTTATCAGCCAGCCCGCTGCCCCCCGGTGCAGGAGGAGGAGGCAGGCAGTCAGCCAGGAGGGACACCCCTCCCTCTCCCCACCCCAGGCCCCAAGTTCTGGGGCGCCTGTGTCCCGTCGTGGGCCACCCTGGTAGGTTCCATGCCAGGACCCCCAAACTTCTCTGCTCTGAAGGGTGAGCTGGGAAGGAACCAAGGGAAGGTCAGAGTGGGGGGCCTGGAGAGACTGGACCAGCGGCAGAATAGCAGCAAGCCCCGCCCAGCGGAGTCCCCGCCCCTTCTCCTCCCCCTTCACGCCCCCAGTCATGCTCCGCCCGTTCTCTGGCCCCGCAATCTCCGCCCCCGCCACGCCTCCTCCACGCCCCACCACGCCCATTTAGCCAGCCCCGCCCATCACTGTAAGCCCCACCCCTCCCCGCCCCGCCCCCGGACGCCCCGCCCCATTCCCCGCCCCATCCCGGGAGCCCCGCCCCTGCCCCGCCCACCGCGCTGGCCAGCTGCCTGACCCAGCTCCCTGTTCGCTGTGTCCCCACCCTGTTCTGGCCTTTCACCCAGTTTCCAGCTGCGTCGCGGGGTTCAGGGGCAGCTTCTGCGTCGGTCTGTCAGTGCACAGAAGATGTCAGCGCCTGGGAGTGGGGGGCTAAGGGCCACGGGCGAGGGGTTCGTGGTTCCACCGGACCCAGCCCGGGCGCCTAAGTGCTGATTGCAAGGCGCTGGGGCTCCCCGGAAACCTCGACTCGGGGCTGCCCCGGAGCCAGGCAAGGCCCTGCAGGAAGCCAGAGCCAGCTGGAGGGCTGGGGAGAGGGACGGGCAGAGGACACTGCGCGGTGTGCAAGGTGGCCCCAGGACACGACCTTCCTGGCCTCAGTTTCCCCATCTGTGAAGTGAGCTGATCTCTGCTTCACCTTCCACGTGGAGGCCCAGCTAGGTGCAAAGGAACTGGGAGTAAGAGTGTGTGGAGTTGGGACTTCGAGGGATGCTGGCCTGCCGGGGTCCCTGGGAGGCCGGACAGCGGAGGGGGAAACCGGCCAGTGGCTGCCAGGAGGCATCTGAGTTGGAAATCTCTGTGGATTGTTCTAGAACACCAGCATGGCCCCCTCTCTGCTCCTGCAGTGCCACTGCCAGCAATGCTGCCCCGTGCAGACGGAGCTCGTGAGGCCTCTGCAAGGCTTCTGGGGGGCCTTTCTGAAGACCTGGGTTTTGTCAAAAAACGCCCTTTAAACTTCCCCTTGGGCTACACAAGGCGCCTTGCTGAGCGGTTAAAGCGCTTACCAGTGGCTCTGGACTAACTAGGGGCTATTTCAGAGACCCAAGTGTCCCCTCGGGTCCCTCTCACAGTTGCCTGGGGCCTTTCTGCTTCCCAACCCCCCGGGACCTCCTTCAGGGGGTCCCAAGGACTTTGGAGCCCCCCAAGTGTCTTTCTTGGTGGCTCAAATAAGAAACCCAAGCCAACAAATCTCTTTTTTCTATAAAAGTTTATTCTGTGATTTTTCCAAGAAGTGTTAAGGGACATTGGAATTATGTAACCACAGGAACACTATATAAAAATAATTTAAACACACATATTAATAATAAAGCGACATTTCATTTAGCAAAAGCTAGTAGCTATATTGCCCAAGATTTTTCCAAAGGTATTAAATACGGTTTAGATAGCAGAACTCTCTTTTGAACTCTCTCTCTCTCACACACACACACACACACACACACACACCCCTTTGGCTACAGGTGGTTAACACCTATAGAAAGAGCAAAGCACCTTCATCCCATTGGACATTGGTTTGTATTCAAACTATTAGCTCTTGGGCATAGTCAGAATCTAAAAATCTTAATCATAAAAAAAATCTAATGACCTCATCAAGAATACATCAGCATCCAGAGCAAAGAAAGGATGCACCCCACAAACCACCTGGAACAGGAATGAGGACTCAGCCCCTTTCCTAAACCTACACTTTCCTCTGTGCCATGAAGACAAAATATCCCAAGTAACCCACACCCAGCCTCTCATTATGCTGCCTTCCAAGAAAATAACACCTTAAACACCTGCGTCTCCGTCCCCGGCTCCAGAGGTCTCCTGGGTTAGTACACAGCCCAATGTCTTTTTTGAAAGGTCATCCCACCGGGAAGGCTTTGTTTTCCTGTCCACTGGCTTCTTTGTTCAGGAGGTGATGGGAATTCTGGATATACACTTGAGTTTATTTCAATTAATAAAGCCTCCATTTCAAAAAGCTACAAGTAGAGCTGGATGGGAAAGAGAGGCCGGCCCCCTCTCCCGTCCCACCCAATCAGGATTCCATCAGGTCTATGAGTGACATGACATCCAGCCTATGAGTGAAAAATGGAAAAGCCGGATTCTTGCCAGAATAATCCAGTGCATTGTCTGGATTTGGTGCCTGGTGGAATCGGGCAGTATTTTGTAAAATGCTCTTGGAGCTCTTGGATCTATGTGGGCTCACTTGAACTTCGGGGGTTTTCAAGGAGCTGAGGTAAGAAGATATAGGAAGAATGAGTCCAGAAAAAAATGATATTTTCCAGGTGGAAGTGATGGCTCCTGGTGACTCAGACGGACAGAAGCGCAGCCGATTCAGACCCACGGAAGTGTACCCCAACCCTGACCACTTCAGCTCGTGAATATTCTTACCTGAGTCCACTGGGCTTCCATTGCCTGGTGCTTGAGTGTGCTGTGGGCTGGTCTTTTACTTCTGTCCATGAGGAAATTTTCCTGAAGAGAACTTGTCTAGTGGTTCAGCAACATTGTCCTTGAAAACCCCCACATCTAATTACATAACAGGAGCTGTTGTCTGAAAGGCACAGCAGGTCAAAATCCGGTTTCTAGAGATTAATCACTGCAGTCTATTTTACATTATCATAATAATTTCATTTATTTGGATACAACTTGTTTCCAGAAACAATCTCAGCTTCTGTACACAAGTGACAAATCCATTTGTTTCTGGTGTAATGGATATTGTGATTAATGACCTTGCAAGTGGATTTCTTAAAAGCAGAGTGTGTAGGTGGTGGTAGTGGTGGGGGTTAAGATTCCCTTTCAGGACGTGCAGTCAACTAACTGGTCTTGCACTTTCACTTGCACCGGGTCTCAGCCGAACTTGTTTGTGAACCTAACTTTTTAGCAAACGGTTTTACAAAAAAAGAAAAAAAAAGTCAATTTGGGAGCTGGGTGTGTTTCCCTGGGCAGACGTCTTCTCTCCAGGAATTCCAAGGCCTGCTGGGAAACCAGATCAGTTGAGCTCGACTTTTGCTGGGTGGGACGAGGCTTGGCCACGTGGCACCATGCAAGGTGAAGAGTTCTGGATAAGTGCCCCCTCCGCCGTCCCCGCTTCCCCCCTCCCCCTCGTGGGTTGTGTTTGGACAGACGTCCTTTGGGTCCCTCTGGGCTGCAGGGAGTTCGGTGTCATCCGCCGCTGGCGTCTGTTCCCGCCCCCCGCGCCCCTGAGGATCATCCGAGACGGGGTGCGCGGGGCGGGAGGGTCCTGATGGGGTTGACACGAAGCTCCGACAGCAACCCTGGGTTCGAGTCGCTTCTCGGATTTTCTTCTCACCGGCCTCGTTTGAGAAGAGCGCGTGTGAACACAGCCCCGCGCCGCCAACCTAGCAGCATCCCGGGCAGGTTGGGGGTGGGGGGGACTGTCTCTGGGCAGGCACGGGGATCTGCGCCCTGGGTCCTCCAGCCCCTGACTTGTGCATCCTCGGGTGGGCTCGAGAGATGCCCGCACGCGCTGGCTAGCCACTTAGGAGGAGCTTGAGTTCCGTGCTCCCGGGCTGGGGAGGCGAGGGGAACCCCCGCTCCAGCCCCGCTCCGGCCCCCGCGCCTCCCCTCCGCGGGTCGCGCAGGGAAGCGCCCGCCCCGCCCCCCGCGTGACGCGCGTCCGGCCGAGCCAATCCGCGTTCGCGGCGCGCGCGGCACGCGCCGGCTGCTCCCGCCCCTCCGGCTTAAGAAAGGGCGCGCTGGGCGGCGGGGCGGGAGACGCGCGCGGGCCGGGGAGCTCAGCTGCCGGCCGACGCCCCGACGGCGGCGGGATGCTGGCGCTGCTGGCCGCCGGCCTGGCGCTCGCCCTGGCCGTCGGCGCCCAGGACGGCCCGGCTCCCGGCGCTCGCTTCGTGTGCACCGCGCTGCCCCCGGAGGCGGCGCGCGCCGGCTGCCCGCTGCCCGCGATGCCCATGCAGGGTGGCGCGCTGAGCCCCGAGGACGAGCTGCGGGCCGCGGTGCTGCAGCTGCGCGAGACCGTCGTGCAGCAGAAGGAGACCCTGGGCGCTCAGCGCGAGGCCATCCGCGAGCTCACCGCCAAGCTGGCGCGCTGCGAGGGTCTGGCGGGCAAGGCGTCGGCCAAGGGGCCCGCGGGCAAGGACACCATGGGCGACCTGCCGCGGGATCCCGGCCAGGTCGTGGAACAGCTCAGCCGCTCGCTGCAGACCCTCAAGGACCGCCTGGAGAGCCTCGAGGTAGCGGGGCACGGGGTTCCGGAGGGGGCGTCGGGAAGCAGGGGTTCTGCATTCCGCTCGGGGAACTTACTCCCTCCGACCTCCGTCTCCCACCCACTTTCAGTTTAGTTCCCTTCAGTTTTCCCTTGCGGGAGAGAGAGGGTTAAGGGACCTGCGCCAGACACGGACGGGGGGGGGGGTCCCCCTTCGACTTTCTTTTGTAAATCTCCCAATTTCCCCCCTCCCCCCAGCCAAGGTTCTCCGGAGGGGGTGCAGCGATGCGAGGTGTCCGTCCGGTGTTGCCTTTTATAAATCAGGTCCCGCTGGACCAGGGCATCCGGGGATCTGCGGATTCCGCACCCGGCGTTGCTAACTTCAAAGACGCCTTCCTGGGCCCGCTGGGGATTCAAGCTGCGCTCCTGGTAGCGTTGGGAGAAAGGCTCTGTTCAGCTCTCTCGGGGGCTGTTTGGAACTTTGGGAAACAAATCTTGTATTTTCCATCCATACTTGGCACTCTCCTGCTTTAAGGGCAACCGGCTCCATTCAGAAAAAATGTTTACTGAAAGAACCTGTTAGCCAAAGTCGGTGTCAGGGGCAGGATTCTCGGTTTCCGGTGGCAGCTGGCCCTGCAGAGTTATTTCCAGCATCTGTGTGCACCCCCCCCCCCATGCCATGCTGATGAACCGCTTATCATTTCTCCTGCAGAAAGCATGCACCGGAGTATTATCTTTCACCCTCGCAGCAGTCCGCTGCTGAACCTCTTGTTTGCATTTAACCATGTACAGCCCACAATGGGGACCCAGGACCCCAGGAATCTAGACCCGAGGGCTGAGGCTGGCTTCCCCAGGTGTCCCCCAGAGCCCGCAAGAGGGGCGGAGAAGCAAAGACGATCAGAGGGAAGGCTGGGGAACTTGCAAAGCCGAGATCCCTGTGGTTTCTGAATAGGCAGGATTCAGCACTCTTGTTTTCCCATAGCATTCTGAAAGCGCAAGCCCAGGGATATACCTTTGCCACATTCGAGCTCCTGGGGGTTGTTCTTCCATGTAGCCTGCGCCGTGGGTGGGGACTCGGAGACTCTTTTCTCCCCCACTTCAAGCCCTGTGCTTTGACGTTTCTTGCCGAGAATGGCAGGTGTTGGTCTCCTCCTCCGACAGGCGGCTTTTGGAGAGGGAAATGAGGTGCGTAAGTTTCCAGCATTGCTGCAGAGTAATTCTTGTCCGACGTGAGAATTGTCTCCACATCCTCCACAGAGGCAGGGCAGAGACAGGCCCCCAGAGTGCCGCCCTCAGCATGATCCAACACTCCCGTTTTGGAAGCTTCTCCCTACGCGTGCCCCCCACCCCCATACAAAATCGCTCCCTTTTCACCAGCCTCCTCCTCCCTCCCCTCTATGGTCCACAGCACCAGCTCCGGGCCAATGCTTCCGGTACCCCACTGCCTGGGGAATTCCGAGAGGTGCTCCAGCAGCGGCTGGGCGAATTGGAGAGGCAGCTACTGCGCAAAGTGGCCGAGTTGGAGGACGAGAAGTCACTGCTGCACAATGAGACGGCAGCGCACAGGCTGAAGACGGAGAGCACGCTGAGCGCCCTGCTGCAGAGAGTGGCCGAGCTGGAGCGTGGTGAGCCTCAGGCCACGACCAGGCTGCCCCCCATGCCCCACCAACCGAGGCTGCCCCCCCCAACCATGCCTGAGTCACCCTTTCAGGCCTGGGGGGGTGGCCTTTTCTCCCCATGCTTGGCTCCCCCGCCCCCCCCCCAGCCTTCCACAGTCTCTGGGAGTGGGGGGGGGGGTTCTGTCGAGTGACCTGATTCTGTCTGTCACTGTTAGCAGACACAGGAATCCCAGGATCTGGCTCAGCAAACACGGGGCGCTGGGGATCTGGCTCATGGCGGTGCAGCCCAGGGACCTGTTGGTTGGTCTTGGGGGCATTGACACCCCTCCCCAGCCTTGCCCCTGGGTGTCAGGGACCCCAGATGGGCAGGTCACACACCTCAGCTGCATTCCTTTCCATGTGGGTGTTTCATTGTTGGCAGCTCGCTGGACAGCTTCCAGCTAGTGCTAGTAGGTGCTAGTAGTCTCGTGAGTGAATGGGAAGCATTTTGTTGACTTAAAAAAAAGAGATCGAGTTCCTGGAGGAATTGTGGGCCAGGAGGTGTCACTAGTCCTCTTCCCTGTCACCCTGGACTGCTGGGGTGGTGCTGGATCTGGCAGTGCGGCTCAGCTTGGTCTTCCACATAGGAACCCTCTGACTTGGGGCATTCCTTTTCTTCCCTCCCAGAAGCTGTCCAAAGAATGTCCCCCACTTTTTCCCTTGGCACCCCAATGTCTCAGCCTCTTCCTGTGCTCCCCCGAATTCTTTTTGTTTGTCTGGTTTTCAATTTTGGGGCCATACCCTGTGACACTCAGGGGTCACCCCTGGCAAGGGCTCAGGGCACCTTCTGGGTTGCCATGGATCAAAGCCAGCTTGGCCACCTGCTGTATTATTGCTCCGGCCCCTAGAACTGAATTCTTGCTGCCTCCACCACACACACACACACTCACACACACTTATACAACATACACTCACACACTCACACAGCATACACACATACACACACACCCTCACACATTCACACACACTCATACATACACACACTCACATGCACACACTCACACACCCTCACACATTATACACACTCACACACACTCATACTCACACTCACATGCGCACACACATGCTCACACACACGTAGCATGCATACTCACAACATACACTCATGCGCACACACATGCTCACACACATAGCATGCACACTCACAACATACTCACCCACACAGCATACACACTCAAACAACACACATGCTCACACACAGCACACACTCACATACTCACCATACACACAATATACACACACCACACACTCACAACATACACACTCACAGCATACACACACTCATACTCACATGCTCACACTCACACACAACATACAAACTCACAACACACACGTTCACATATACTCATACTCACATGCTCACACACATGCTCATACCCACACACAACATACATACTCACACAACATACACACTCACAAACATGCTCACAATACACTCACACAACATATACACTCAACAAACACACACTCACACCATACACACTTACGCACTCAACTTACACACAACATATACACACACAACACACATGCTCACATACACAACACATATACAACACGCTCACAAGATACACACTTATACACACACACACATACTGACTGACGCACTCACACACATCCCTGTTTCTGGATGGCCTGAGGGAGCCCTCCAGGCAGCTGGGCTCTTCTCAGGGCCTGGGCCGTACCTGTGGTGGCCGGTGTGGGGCAGGCAACTCGGGGGACAGAGGGCTGGGTGTGTTGGTACCACGGGCTTAGTATGAGCGAAACCAACTGAGTGTGTGGGGAGTCCTGGAGAAGTGCAGAAATCCCCAGCCTAACCTGCATGGGGCTGGGGCACCGTGGCAGCGTCCCTGCCCCAGACCACCTCTAGCTGCTACTCGCTCACGCATTTCCTTCCTTTCGCTTCAGCTCTGGGTCAGTCTCACACAGTGCCCCAGCTCCTTCCCTGGGGGTCGCCCCAGGAGCCCCACTTTGAGACTCCCCCCAGCCCAGTCTGGCATTCAGCAGCCCCATGGGGCCCTCAGGACAGTATCTGCTGGCCCGGCCATGTCCTGGCATGCGCTGGCCCAGAGGGGAGGAGGCCTGCATGTCTGCTCTGCTGGGTCCAGGCGAGACCTGGGAACTGTCCCTCTGAGGCCTCAGACCGTGGCAGAGGAGCCCCTCGGTCTTCTCTGCGGCTGCCTTTGGCCCTCTGCCAAGTGCCCTGGACCCCGCCCCTGGCATTCCTGAGAGTGCCCTATTGGGCAGTGGTCAGAGCAGGTGGGTGCAATACCCCCTCATGCCCCCCCCCCTTCACCTTTGAGGTGCCCTGTGAGCTGCACAGGAGCCATGGCCCCAGGCAGAATTCTCATGTCAGCCTCTTCTGGTGGGCCATGGTGAGGGGATTCAGGAAGCCGAGCTGGGCTGCACTCAACAGCCGGCAGCCCCAGGGACAGGCCACACAGCCCGCATGCCCGCTATGGAAAAATTCAGGGGAAGAGGACAGGCCAAGACCAGGTTCCCCTCTGCACCCCCGGGGCTCACCACTGCAGCCCTGATTTGTGGGTCAGGCCTGTTTTTCCTTCATTGGTTTACACTCAGTGTCCTCTGGGCCCTCAGCTGTCTACAGGAAGGGCACTGGGCACTGGCTGGGGAGGGGCTGGACCCCCGCACCGGCCATCCCTGGTGAAGCCCACTTCTTGTTTCCAAGTGACAGAACTGTGCATGCTGAGCTATAGGAAGTCACTGCCGGCTGCGCTTGATGAAAAGATGATTCACGTGAAGAACCTGCCGCCAAAATGCCAGTGGAGAGAGGGGCTTGGGGTTCCCTTGTTCCTCCGAGCCCTGCCCTTCCCCTCTGCCCTCCACAAAATTCAGGGTGCCAGGATCACATTGAGGATTTCTGAAGCCTAATGAGGGGTGAGACCCCTACCTCCTCAGCTTCCCCAGGCCCTGGGGTGATCCTGCCCTTAGGTGGGCTCTGCTCTGTGGTCAGGGGAATCAGGCCATGCTGCTGGGGTTTCTTGGCAGCCCGCTGCAGAGGTAAAGGGAGTTCCGTCTGCAGCAGGCCCGAGCCACTGCACCCAAGAGCATGTTGTGAAGACAGAAAACGAGCCTGGGGCTCCTGGGGGAGAAATGCCCTTCTGTGGCTCCTGGCCTGCCACAGAGGTGGAGGAAGGGATGGGGGTTGTTGTGTTTTGAGGTGCCAGGAAAGAGCACAGAGGTTAAAGCATTTGCCTTGCCTGTGAGCGACCCTGGTTTGATCCCCAGTACCATAGCTGGTGCCCTGAGTACCATCAGGGGTTACTCTAGCACAGAGCTAAGGGTAAGGCAGGGCACCTCCGGGTATAGCCCCAGAACACCCACACTCACAGACATATACAAACACAGATACATACAAACACAGACACATGCACACAAACAGATACATTCACACGTGCATGCATACATAGACATATACAGATACGCGCTCACGGATACATAGACACACACACACATGCATACGCACATGCATACCTGCTCCCAGAGACTCACAAAGATACCTGCACACATATGCACACACAGATATGCATACAGGTGCACACACAGACACATGCTCACACATTACACACACATGCTTACACAGGCACACGCTGAGAAGGCAGTGGAATGAGTGAGTGGCCTGTCCATTCCCTGGCGGAGTCCAGTCTGAGAGGAGGGGAGGAATCTTGACTGACCATAGGATGAAACCTTCCGGAGGCTGGCCGGGACCCAGGGTGGCCCTTGGGGAGGGTCCTACGTGGCATCTGGGCACTCACAGTGCCACCTCTTCCCACTGCCCAGGCAACAGTGCCTTCAAGTCCCCGGATGCATTCAAGGTGTCCCTCCCACTGCGAACCAACTACCTGTATGGCAAGGTGCGGAAGACGCTGCCCGAGCTGTATGCCTTCACCATCTGCCTGTGGCTGCGCTCCAGCGCCTCGCCGGGCATCGGAACCCCTTTCTCCTATGCGGTACCTGGGCAGGCCAACGAGATCGTGCTGATCGAGTGGGGCAACAACCCCATCGAGCTGCTCATCAACGACAAGGTGCGTCCCCGCTGGCCCACGCTGGGCAGCTGTGCCCCTGCACAGCCCACTCTGGGCAGTGGACTGGGGGGTTGGGGGTACAGAGGAGTCCAAGCTGTGAGGCTGGCCAGGCACAGGAACAGCCACGGGTATGAGGAATGAGTCTGCCCTGAGCCTGGCCCGCCACTGCCCACAGCCTGTCCACATGTTCCTGGCCATCTCTGTTCATCTGATACTAAAACGGGTGCAGCTCTTGGGTGCCTCTGGAGACCAGACTTGTATGCCAGAAGTGTGCGCCTTTAGAGGCCAGACACAAAGACCACCATGCACCCTACAAACCACCATGTACCCACACAGACCACCAGGCACCTGCACAGACCACCATATACCCACACAGACCACCGTGCGCCTATGCAGCTCAGCCATAGTTTCCCCAGTGTCCCTGTCTGTCCTGCTCCTGCCCTCCCCGGCCGAGGACAGGCCCTGCTGGGTGAGCCCCATTAGATCCCGCGGCCTCAGAATTCCACTCTGGACTCGGACGGTGCTCACTGCAGCGCATCCTGCTGAAGCCTGAGTCCCTCTGTATCCCACTGAGCTGCTGACCCCAGCCTGTTTGCTCAGATTCGGTAAACAACCCATTCCCTGGGGGCAAGTGCCGTTGCCAGGAGCCATGCAGCAAGGGCCCAGCGTAGGAGCCCTCCTGGGACTTGCAGGCCACAGGAAGGCGGGTACAGCCCAGCCGTGTCCTTCGCCACCCTGTGGGGGGCTTGGGGCGTAGGGGGAGGGGGTCTACCCAGCTCCCCCAAGGACACTCTGGAAGTCGGGCCTGGCCTGGCTTCTCTTGGGGGCTCCCCTGAGGCTGCCCAGGAGGGCACAGGGTGCCAGCCGTGAGATGCCTTGCTGTTCCATCAGTACCCCTGAGCCCCACTCAGGGCCTCCCACCTGGTGGAGATGGGGGGACCGGGAGGCCCCCCGCAGCAGCACCTGTTCCCCCGCAGGTGGCTCAGCTACCCCTGTTTGTCAGCGACGGCAAGTGGCACCACGTCTGTATCACGTGGACGACGCGGGACGGGCTATGGGAGGCCTTCCAGGATGGCGAGAAGCTGGGCACCGGAGAGAACCTGGCGCCCTGGCACCCCATCAAGCCAGGGGGCGTGCTGATCCTTGGGCAGGAGCAGGTGGGTCCCCTCCGGGCTGGCCTGTGGGGACGCAGGGATCTCAGTGTGGAATCCGACAGGTGGGAACAGGATGGGGTCATGCGGGCCCCAGGCCCCCAGCTCATGTCTTTAAGCTTTGGGTCCTCAACCGACTGCAGCGTTGACTTGGGGTGCAGGGCTGATGGCTCTTTCTGTGGCTGCTGGCTCCTGCCGCAGGACGGTGGCAGATGGCTGGGGAGACCGCCTGGGGTGACCTCAGCTGCCCCCCGTGTGGTGGATGAATGCTGAGTTAACTGTGGGATGTTCACTAATGACTCACGGGGGCTCTGGGACACCTCCAAGCCACTGTCCTCCTCGTCTCCTTGTTATGGCTCCCGAGTGGGCTAGGCCAGGAGAGCTAGGGCCAGGCATTCCCTTGGCATGGGGTGGTCTGGGCAGGGTCAGGGTGGAGGCTGTGCTGGCCAGTCCCGGGGTTGGCATGGAGGCGGCTGTAGGGGCCTCACCTGACCCCCCCTCAACTGTCTCCACTAGGACACCGTGGGGGGCAGGTTCGATGCCACGCAGGCATTTGTGGGGGAGCTCAGCCAGTTCAACATCTGGGACCGCGTCCTGCGCGCCCGGGAGATTGCCAGCATTGCCAACTGCTCCAGCGACATGCCGGGCAACGTCATCCCCTGGGTGGACAACAACGTGGATGTGTTTGGGGGCGCGTCCAAGTGGCCGGCGGAGACCTGCGAGGAGCGACTCCTGGACTTGTAGTGGCCCAGCCTGGCCGGACGGGGGCCACCGTGCCACCCGCCCCTGCACCCCCAATTCTTTCCAGCTCCCTGTTGGGGGGCCGGGAGAGCGGTGCCCAGGATGGCAACGCCCTGAACCCCCTGCCTGTGCTCCCCTCCTGCTCGTCCTCTCCGAACCTGTGCCTCTCGTGTGCTCCTTCTTGCACCCCTAAAGGCCGTGCAGCCGTCCTGCTGTCCCCATGTGTGGCGTGTCCCGCTGTCCCCCAGCACGCAAGGCCTTGTCCTGCCCCAGGGCCAACTCTCTCCCTCCCAGGAACTTCCAAGTTGGGTATGGGGGGGACACTGGTTGGGCCTGGCATTTTCCCCCACCCCAGCCTCTGCGACCCACCCACTGTCTCTCCTCCTGAAGCTCCGGAACCATCCTGGGGCCCGGCTTGCCGAGGCCTCTTCAGAAACGGTGCCAAAAAGCCCACCCCCACCGGCCGCCCTGCCCACCTACAAGGTCTGCAGGCTCTATGCTCTGCTCTCCTGGCCCCCAGCATCTCTCTGACCTTCAACCTTTGACCTGTGACCTTCCTGCACTTCCTCCTGGCGCTGATCCTGGCTTCTTGGCCGAGGGCACGGCAGGTGGGCTCAGCGGGGAAAGTTTACAACGCTGAATATTATATATTTTATTTTTCATACGGGTTCCAAGTGCACATCTGTGGATGCCCCATGGGCAGGCTGCAACTGCCCGCCCTTTCCATCATGTGCGCCCCTCAAAAAGCCCGCGAGAGGGCAAAGTTTGGATTAAAGTTGCCCAGGAAGTGGTGGCGCCTCAGAGTCCTGGTGTTAGGGACGGGGCCATGGGAGGGTGGGGAGGCCCAACCCAGCCTGGCCAGCATGTGTGGGTGAGCCCCCCCAGCCCTGTTCTAGGCACTGCCTGAGAGTCGGTCATCTCTGCTGGGTGCCCAGCCTCGGTGGGGACCCCTTCACTCTCCTTATGTGCCCTGCTGGTCACCTCAGCCCTAATGACCCTCAGGGTCAATTCCCTGCACAGGCACATCACTCTGGGGTCATGCTGGGGAGGGTGGAACAGGACCAGGGCCGCTGTGGTGTCCTCCCAGAGCTGGTCCCAGGTGCCCATCTGGCCCCATGGTGTGTCTGTCCCCACCTCGGTCTCCATGGAGGACAATGCTGTGCCCCTCAGTCATGTTTGTGGCTTTGCTGTGGGTCCCTGGTCTGCCCCTGTCTGGGAGCTGGGACTCGGGGCTGAGATGCTGAGACTGCACAGAAGCTGTGACCCTGAGGCCAGGTCCAGGGAGTCCCATAGGGGTCCGGGTGCATGCCTGACACATCCCCAACCCTGGTCTGGCTGCAGTCCCACATGGTTTCCGGTCACCCCCAGGTGTAGTCTTAGCAGGGCCCTGGGTGGGTGGGGGGTCTTAGGCAACACTGAATTCAGAGCTGAGCACCCCCAAAAATTAAAACTAAGATCAAGGGATGATGAAGGACTCTGGGGTCGAACACAAAATCAGGTCATTCCCCTCCCTGGATTCTCTGCCCAAGTGCCAAGTCCGAGTGCAGAGCTGCGGTAGAGCGGGTAGGATGCTTGCCGTGCACACGGCAGACCTGGGTTCGATCCCTGGAATACCCGGGTGCTCCCCTGAGAACCACCGGGAGTACTTCCTGAGCATTGCTTCACGTGGCCCCTAAACAAACCAAAAGCACAACAGATCCAGGCCCAGTCCAGCCCCCCTGGAAGTCGAGATCCCAGCTCCTCCAGCCACAGCCCTGCTCAAGTCTCCCATTTGAAAGAAATCCTGCCTCCCTCCCCCACCCCCAGCCAGGAGCTAAGTTTTCTAGAAGATGGTGGGGGGAACAACAATACTTGATCGAGAGCTCAGTGGCCCCAAAAGGTGCAGTATAGGATGCCCAAGGTGGGTGAAGGCTGCCATGGAAACTGGCTGAGGATCAATGAGTGAGGAAATGAAAACCACGCGTGCAGCTCCATCAAAGGCAGCGTATACCCCAGGGGCCGCTGCTGGTGAAGATGGGTCCTCAGCCTCTAGGGAAGGGCTTGACCAGAAAGGAGCTTACTGCAGGGCAGGGGGTTGGGGGGCAGGTAGGGGGAGTGAGCATTTGTTCTCTTTGGCAAGTGTTGGTACCTGCTGGGCACTATTCCAGGTGCCTGAGCCCAGCGGTCAGAGAACCAAGTTATTCTCTCAAACAGAGATGAGAGCTGGGGGCTGGAGCGATAGCACAGTGGGTAGGGCGTTTGCCTTGCATGTGGCCGACCAGGGTTCAATTCCCACCATCCCACATGGTCCCCCAAGCACTGCCAGGAGTAATTCCTGAGTGCATGAGCCAGGAGTAATCTCTGTGCGTTGCTGGGTGTGAGATGAGAGCCAGTGGGAGGGTGGTGGAACGCAGCTGTATAAGAGGGCAGTGCTGGTGGCAGGGAACAGAGCACGGCTGCGTCCTGCAGAAGCGGGGCAGGGTGGCAGGCAGGACTTCCCTAGGCAGAGGGAACCACTGGTGGGAAGGTGCCAGGGAGTGCAGAGCCTGGAATGTCCAGGAGAAAAAACGCCCAGACTGGAGAGATGGAGGGACCAAGAGGCCACAGGTCTGTCTCTTAAGAGTTAAGTTCAGATTGTAGTCAAGGTGAAGTGGGAAGGCTGGGGGCTGCTAAGGCAGGCGAGATAGTAACTGCATCCAGAGCTGAAGTTATTGACTGTGCCTGGTGGGTGAGAATAACTGCAGTCAGTGGGAGCAGGGAGATGGGGGCAAAGGTGAGGGGCTCGCACTAGGGAGAAGAGACAGAATGGACAGATCCAGAATAAGAAGCGACATTGTCAAGACTTGCTGGTCAAAACTGGGCAGAGGAAGTTGGTGCAAACTTCTCCAGCCCGAGGGGGTTAAATCGGGGAAGGACACTCGGCAAAGTGCTGTGAGCTGACGTGGTGAGCCATGCACGGCAGCACAGCAGGGACCTTGTCACACACAGGCCTCCTCGGTGAGACTCGGAGCTGGTTCTTACCAGAAGGCAGGGGGGATCTGTTCCAGAAGCCAGGGAAAGAAGAGTGTCAATCAAGAATTCTGTATCTGGCTGGAGTGCAGCAGGCAGAGCGCTTTGCCTTGCACATGAATGGCCCAGGTTCGATCCCAGCATCTCTGAACACTGACAGGAGTGATCCCTGAGCACAGAGTCAGGAGTCAGCCCTGAACACAGTCAGATGTGGCCCCAAAGCAAACGAGCGAAAACAAAAAGAATCGTAAAGGAATAGAACTATATAAGAACAATTAAGTAGATATTAATCCAAACTAGATGGTGATAAATTAAGATGTTGCTCATAATCTCCAGTATGAGCCACTTAAAAAACAATTCAGAACATATTTAAAGAAGAAACAAGGGAATTAAAATACTTCACAAAATATCCATTTAACTCAAAGAAGGTAACAATATAAGAATAAAGAAATAAAATTCACATAGGTAAAAATAAAAATAGAAGAATGCCCTCCTAACGATGCTTTTGTCAGACAGAATAGACTTTGCAACATAAATTGATACTAGAAAAAAAGGAAATTTTATCATTTTAACGTGGTCAATCCATCAATTGATCATAGTTATAAATGCTTATGCTCCTAAAAACAGATCCCCAAATATATAAACCAAAGGATGACAGAATTAAAGGAGAAACAATTCTGCAGTAATATTTGGACACTTGGCTACTGTACCATCAATAACAGACAGGACGTGTAGGTAGAAGATCAATAAGAAAATAAAATTTGAGCCATAACTTCAGCTTACTAACCTCAGTGTTAGTAAGAGAACAGCGGGGGCAGGAAACATATTCCTCTCTGGGGTACACAGACGTTCCCGAGGATGGCCTGGCTGGCAGGCTACAGAACAAGACTCGACAAGTTGAGAAAGGCTGAAACCATAAAGCTGTTTGCTCTGCCCACAACAAATGGGGCTGGAAATAAAATACAAACAGTTCATTGGAAAACTTGCAAAAATGTGGAAATTAAACCACACACACTTAAGCCGCCAATGGGCCAGGAGTGAATGAAATGAATGGAAATGAAACAAAACAAATGCTTAGAGATGAATGAAAATGAAGATACAACATACTCAAACATCAGGATGCGGCTGAGGTAGCACTTGGGCTGAAATCCATGACAGCAAATGTGCGTATTAACTAAGAAGGGAGCATTGATAAGTGAAAATGACTCAGAAAGAGAGGAACAGGCATAGAAGAACGACTGTACTCATTTGTGGAATATAAAATAACATAATATGAGACTGACACCTAAGGACAGTAGACACAAGGGTCAGGAATATTGCCCCAGAGTTGTAAGCCTGTCTCATGGGCTGGAGGAGAGGCAGTTGAATAGAGAAGGGATCACTAAGTCAATGATGGTTGGAGGAATCGTTTGGGATGGGAGATGTGTGCTGAAAGTAAATAAAGGACCAAACATGATAACCTCTCAGTATCTGTATTGCAAACCATAATGCCCAAAGTAGAGAGAGAGTATGGGGGAAATTGTCTGCCATGGAGACAGGGGAGGGGGGGAATGGGGCTATACTGGGAACATTGTTGGTGAAGAATGTGCACTGGTGGACAGATGGGTGTTTGATCATTGTATGATTGAAACTCAAACATGAAAACTTGTAACTATCTCACAGTGATTCAATAAAAAAATAATAATAATAATAAAAGAAGGGAGAGTTGAGTCAAGAGCCTAATCTTACTGATAGGGAGAAAACAAAGAATATTAACAACAATCCAGAGTTAGTGGAGGGAAGGAAATGATATATTAGAACAGAGTTTGTCTTTAATTCTCTTAGGATAATAGAAACCAGGAAAGCTAGAGAGATGTCCGTAAAACCAAGAGCTGCTCCTCTGAAGAATTAGACTGATGGAGGAAAGGAAAAAGAGAAGCTATAAAAAATTAAAATCAAAAGTAAAAAAACACCAGGCCAGAGGGATAGTACAGTGGGTGAGGCACTTGCCTTGGACACAGCCGACCTGGCTTGGACCTCCAGTACCCCACTTGGCTCCCTGGAACACAGCCAGGAGAACTCCTGAGCATGGCCAGGTGAGACCCAAATACAAACAATGCTCAGGGCCCACTCCAGACCCAGTGTGGGAGAGGGGGAAGATGTCACTCCTTGTGGCACTCCTAGGGGAAATTGCAGTGTTGGGGACAAAACCTGGGCCTGGACACACACCATATTTCGGGCAGAGAAACGGCCCAGCGTCATATCCCAAAAGAGCATGACACAAGGCCGTAACGACAACAGAGCTGGGAGGGTGTTTGTGCGCGGCTGTCCCGGGTTCCATCCCCAGCATCTCATAGGGTCCCTGAGCTCTGCCAGGAATGATTCCTGAGTGCAGACACAGGAGTCAGTATCATTGGGTGTGACCCAAAAGGCCAAGAAAGAAGAGCATAGGACGTGCCGAACCTCCCCAGGAAGACTGGTCCAGGCTGAGCCCTCTGGGGCCTTCTTGGGATGCGGCGAGCAGATTCCCCTTCATGCCTGAAGGCCCAGCAGCCCGCTTGATACCCTCCATCATAGAAATGCCCCAGTGACAGAAGTAAACCTCATCAAGCTGCCAAGTCACCAGATTATTCCAGATCTATAGCTCCTGGCAGCCACTCGATGCCTCAAGATTTCATGGTCCTGCCGGCCCAGCAGGATCCAGCAAATGAGACTGGAAGGTTGCACAAAGCCCGCCAAGCTCAATGAGCGGAAACAGCAACACAGAAGGCTCCGCTCACCAAGGACGACAGATCCTCAGTGCCCTTACCAACAGCATCGAAGGTAGAATGATAACCACAAATGGATTCTTCTTGATCTAAGTTTTGATCATCCCATTCGCTGTTGTGATGTAGCAAATAGTGTGAAGTGAACTTACTTCTGCCTGTGTGTGGGCACTGTGGGACATTGGTGGAGGGGACGGCACACTGGTGGTGGGATTGGTGTTGGGAATGTTTAAGGCATGAAACACCTATATATGAACAATTTGGTAAATCATGTTGTTCACGGTCACGGTCACGGTCCTCCCGTTACTCATTGATTTGCTCGAACGGGACCAGTAACGCGTGAGACTTGTTGTTACTGTGTTTGGCATATTGAATACGTCACAGGTAGCTTGCCAGGCTTTGCCATGTAGGCAAGATACTCTCGGTAGCTTGCCGGGCTCTCCAAGAGGGGCGGAGGAATTGAACCCGGCTCGGCCAGGCCGGTTGCGCACAAGGCAAATGCCCTACCGCTGTGCTATCGCTCCAGCCCAAATCATGTTGTTATAATTTTTAAAAAATTTAATTACCAAACCAGATCTGGGTCTGTTGCATGCAAAACCTACACACACTATCTCTCTATTTCAATTTTTAAAAAAATTTCTTCTCCTTTCCTGCTCCTCCCTGTCTTCCTCTCCGGCTCTGAGGCTCAGCCTAATATCACCAGCATTATCCCAGCAATGGTTGCATGCTCTCTGGGCTGTGTCTGGGAAAGCTGGAGGTGTGGAGATGTCCCCTTATGACCCCAATGTTCTACATTCAGCCACACAGCCCTGCACGTCTCCGTGGGGGCCCTGAGGTTGCTGCTGGCTGGTTTGTCTCTGTTCTTCCCTCTCCCGGGAGGACGGGAAATGCTTATTCTGAGCTTGGACTTGGGTTCTGCAACTTTGGCTTTGACAGACTGCCAGCTTCCCTGCGCTTTCTCAGGTAAGCACAGGGCAAATTTACCTGGCGACCTGGCTCCCCTCTCCCTGCAGTTATCCGGGCCCATATTCAGTGGCACATCTTAAAACCCTGTTCCAGCGACAGTGGAACCCGAACGATGGCAGCTGTGGGTGGACAGATGTCTTCTCGGCCCACAGTCGTTCCCTGAAATCAGGACCCGGACAGGCGGTGCGGTGCAACCCTAGCTGGCTGGGCCACAGGGAGCGGCCTTGATGCTGACTGTATCTCTGTATCTCTGTCCAAGACTCGGATCTTTTGAGAAATACCGCATCTATTTCTTTCCCCGGCTATTCTGAGATGCCGTCACACCACAGGCCGAGGGTGCTGCGTACTCAGAGCTTACTGGGAGGAGCATCCCTGGCTTGGCTGGGAACTGCTCTGAGCCCTCCTGGCTTCGGTGAACAAAGAGAAACAGATTCTGTCTCTGTGGACAGAAGATTCTAGAGAAGGTCAACAGAACCTGCTAGACTCTGTCAGCCAGCCGACGGGGTCAGGAAATGGGAAGACAGGTGTGGTTGTGGGGGCTCACGGTCTCCCTGAAACCACAATTCAACAAAGACTGACCTCCTGCATCTTTATTCATCATCCAAAGATCCAGGTCTGTCTGTGACTCACTTTTCTTTCTTGTTCCTGAGATTTCCTCCGGGCTGATGTGTGCGCGTGATTCATGAATTTTCCAGCCCAGAATCCTTCCACGGTACCATCAGTCAATTCTTCAGTGGCGGGGGGGAGTGGAAGTGGGGGAATGGGACTTTGAGGCTGGGACAAACCTAGTTGTTAGTGCTACCCACAAGGGTTTCATCTGTGGTCAGCACCCCAGGGCACTGGATTACACTGGTTGTCCTTGCTCCTCTTCACGGAGCTTAGGTTTACTGAGACACTCCCACAACAGTGCCCGAGGCACACCCAGTTCCATCAAGCACTAATACTCCTATATTGCTTTTCTCTTTTCTTTAAATCTTTTGCTTGGCTTAGCAGTGTCCTTTTGGTATAGACACAAGAAGACAGTGGATGCTATGCTTTGCAACATGAGAGTTAGTTGACTCAAATATTTCCTCCTGAGCATCCATCATATTTACCTGACTTAAGCCTCAGTTGCCCTCACTTTCTAACACCCTCAAAAGGAGGATCCTGAGAAGGGACTGGATAGACCTAAGGCAAGTTGTTAGCTACGCTGGCATCGAAAGGGGACAAGCTAAGCACCATAAGCATAATAAGAGCATGGTTATGGGCCAAACTCTGTCATGACCCCAAAAAGAAGTAACTGAATTAAGGACCCTGCTGGGGTTAAGAAAGACTAACTTGAGGGTCGTAGTCTGGGATATATAGCGAGATGTCCCCTGGAAGAGCCAACCTTTAAACTTAAAATAACTAGAAATTATTAGAAGTAAATTTACATGATTGTTTAAATGGATTACTAGCTGAGGAAAGGATAAAGCAATACACCCTAGATGAAAACCC
>JAOXYA010000016.1:31737202-31748484 GCA_028565675.1 Sorex palustris | reverse complement strand
TCCAATGGAGACGTTACTGGGCCCGCTCGAGCAAATCGACGATCAACGGGAGGGCCTTTACCTTTACCTTTAGAAATAATGCTCACTACACAGTTATCAGTTAAGTACCAAGCCTAAGTACATAACCTTCTTTCATAATTTTTTTTGGGGGGAAAGAGCCAGACGTTACTGATTTGAGGGGAACATTGAGGGGGCCACATATGGCGATGCTCAAGGCTTATTCCTGTCTCTGTGCTCAGGGATCAATCCTGGCAGGACTCATATAGGGATTTATTACTGTTGGTTGGTTATTGAATAAAAATGAGTTGCTTTATTCTGAAATTGGACCAAACTAGGGTGAAGGGTTTGTGGTAGGGGCTGAGGGGAGAGTTCTAAGGGCTGGAATGCATGTGCGTCATACACAAGGGCCTGAGTTTGGTCCCTGGGCCCACACAGCAGTGCATCATCCCTAGGCCAAGCCCTGAACTGAGTGTTGCCCACACAACTGTATTCCTAGGACCATATTCTCAGCTGTATTCTCAGCCCCCAGAACGCAGCTGAGGAACCCACTCCCCTCAATAAAATAATCCAAGGCTGCCCAGTCGTCACAGTCTCGTCAGTGGGGTCAGCATGCCAGTGACCTCCTGAGAGGGGCAGCCGGACGCAGGGCAGGTCTGCTGGTGAAACCCTGTCTTTGCCCCAAATGTTCTCCCTGCCTTTGGACTGTCCCCCCGAAGGCCGTGTCACCACGGCTGACTAAATTGCTGCCGCGGTGGCTTACTAAGGGGCCTTCTCCATCCTGGCTCTTGAGTAGGAGGCCACGGGGACCACAGCCCAGGGGCCTGTCCCCTCCACACCCCTGGGGAAAGCAGTGACCAGTGCGAATGCCTCATCTGTCCAGCTCACCACAAAACCCCACTTGGGTCCCCAGAGCCTTGTTCTGCCTTTCCTGTTGAGAGCACCCCCTGAGGGTGTTCGGAGACACTCCCTGACCTGTAGGCCTTAAACTGGGGTTCACAGTCTCTGAGTCACACCTACCTCTGGGCCTTCGGGCCCAGGGTTGTTCCCCAGCTCTGCCTCTGCCTCCCACCACCCACGTCCCTACCCCGTTTCCATCTGCCTCCTGTTCTTAGCACGTGATGCTGGGGCTTTGCTCCTAATCCAGGATAACCCCCACCCTGAGGCCCAACACCCGGGTCCCCAGGACCTGGTGACTGGAGGGCAGCGGCCCAGTTCTAGTGCCCAGAACCCCGATGATCACAGGGCAAGCGCTGAGGAAGCTGCTCTAATGAACACTGATGACCCCTTGTGCCAGCACCCAAGGGACTGGGTCTGACACAGCCTGGCCCTGGTGGATGTCCCCCAGCTGGCCCCCACAGGAAGGTCACCTCCCTGCAGATGGGCGGGTCATCCCGCCATAAGATGTCAATCAAAGTGTGTCCAGCAGAAGGTGCTGGAGCTTCCTCTGGAGAGTGCAAGTGTGCCTGTTTCATGCCTGTGTCCAGTCACATGGCCCTGTACTTCCCCGGCGGGGCCTCAGGCTGGCGCTGGGGTGTGCAGCCTGTGGTCCTCGCTGAGCTGACTTATCATTGGATCTGCCTGACAGGTAGAAAGGTGGCCAGGTGTGGGCCAGGTGTGGGCCAGGTATGGGCCAGGTACTGGCTCAGACAAAAATACCAGACCCATGAGGCCTTCAGATCCTGATGTGTAATTTTTCTGGTCTCTTCTCTCTGCTTTGTTTGCTCTCTGGGCCACACCTGGTGGTACTCAGGGCTTCCTCCTGGGCTTGCCCTTGAGTATCACTCCTGGGGGACCTATGGGGTGCCAGGCTGGTGTGTACAATGCAAGCACCTAGCCCACTGTACGAGTACTCAGGCCCCTGTCTCCTCTCTGTAGAATGGCTGTGATCTTTTGTTTGTTTGTTTGTTTGTTTGTTTGGGTCACACCCGGCCATGCTCAGGGGTGTGACTCCTAGTTCTGCACTCAGGAATTACTCCTGGCAGTGCTCGGGGGACCATATGGGATGCTGGGAATCAAACCCGGGTCGGCCGCGTGCAACCACTTGCAAGGCAAACGCCCTACCCACTGTGCTATCGCTCGAGCCCCTAACGGCTGTGATTTTAATCTGGGAGACCCCTCCTGCAGCCAGAAAACCAGACATGCGCTCTAGCTAGCCCCCCCCCAACACACACACACACACACACACACACACACACACACACACACTCACCACGTCTTTTGTAGAAGTAGAAGCTACAGTTGAAAAATCTGAATAACTAGGCCTGTTAGAACTTCTTGGAGTCAGGGTGGGGAGATAAAAGCAGACTTAATGGTTTCCAAGTAGATTCAAAAGGGTTCTCTGAGGACTAGAAGTTTTATTGTTATTTGCTTATCAATCTTCTCCCGCCAACATGGTGAATTTGGAACATTGTGTGTGCTCGTGTACTTTTGACATCTAAACGTCCCCCATCCATTTAAATGGCTGCAAAGATACACATTTCTTTTGCATTGTAAATACCAAAAATTTCCAAATAAAACAGCTAAATCACTGTCTTCAGTGCATTCCCAAAATCTAGCGGTCTCCCTAATTTGAGATCCATCATCATTTAGATACACAGAGTGCTTTTCTTACAAGCTATTTTTAATGATCAAAACTTTGCAACTTTTCTGCCTCTCCCTGAACTCATATTTTTATCTAATTTCCCCCGTAATTGTATTCTAATGCAATATATTTTATGCCTGAAAGTGTTTTATTAATCACCCTATCACAATTCTCCCAACAAAAAGTACATAAGTTAAAATCACATTTTTTAATTACCTGTGACCACAAAGCTCTGGAGTTTAAAAAAAAACAAATCCAAACGCCTCTGGTTTGGGCTCACCATACAGTTATGAGTTTCCAATTCATCAAGACCAATTCGTTAGACGGTTTATAAATAATTATTAAGCAAGAAAGTAAAACCTGGTTAGAAACTCTTCCCTTAGTGAGGTAGATGGATCTGTCTCTTTGCCTGCCTTTGGGTCTCAATCGATGACTAAGCAAGCATCAGCCGTGTGGGATGAGGCAGAATCTGACATCATATTTTTTTTTTATTTTTCCTGCTTTTAAACGTAAGCTTGGGGGAAAAATAAAAGGTCCATAGAATACTGAGAAATGAAGGGAAGGGGGTTAGCCAGGGCCACGCACCCCAGAGACCAAGTCATGCGCCAAGATTCATGGAGTGATTCATCCAGAGAAACGTCGGTCTCCCCGCAGACGCCCCCGCTGGCCATGGGCGGGGGTGGGGGGGGAGCTGGGAGTGAGCCCCCTGCATCCCAACGCATCTTGGTAGAGCAGAGAGATCTTTTCATCTATTTTTCTCTGTGAAATGAGAAAAAAAAAGAGTCTGGGAAAGGAGAGACAGGTGTGGGAAATCTCAACCTTAGAGTTCTCAAGCCACCCCCTGCTGAGAACCTTCTGGAATTTGATTCCCTTAATCAGTGCCAATCCCACTGGTCTGTTTAGCTGGGAGTGCTAGGGGATCCCTGAACTTTACCTTTGAACCCCAACCAGGTGAGCACCTTGGTGATGGAAGGAGCCCAGGGTTGGGGGCTGGGCGGGAATGAACTGCCGAGGAGTCTGGACCAGTGACACCTGCTAGTGACAGGAACCAGGGGCGGGGCCCTTGGCTTCCATAGTCCCAGACCTTCACCTACCCTAGTACTTGAGGGGCTTCAAGGGGGTCCCCAAGATGGCTGTCAGTAGCTCTGAAACCTGTTTCAATTTCAGATGAACGTTCAGATGGAGGCGGGCATGAGTTCTTATGTGCTCCCTGCCTTTTGCCAACCTGAGGGGCACAGAAGCAAGAGGCTGGATCTCGAGCCCTCAGGGTCCTGACCTGTGGGCCTCTGAGCATGGATGTGGTCGGGGGCTTGGGGGTCCCAGATCTCCCAGGCTCCTCCAACTTACCTCCCAGATCTGAGCCTCCTTGGGGCATAGCGGCTAGAACCTCTTAGGGTGGGGGGGGCCATACCCCCCAGCATTGCTGATCTGACCTCCCTGGGGAAGTCCCCAGCTCAGCACCCTCTATGCCCAGCGCCCCCTCAGCCGGGCCTTCCTCTCTGTGAGCGGAAGGGGAAGCTGGCCCCTTCACGGGCAGCTTTAGGTCGGGGGATCCGAGAGCAGAGATTTCTCTGCTTCCCCAGCCAGACCCTGAGCTGAGATGGCAGGAGAGAAAGAGGGGCTGTGTTATATTAGTATTTGACAGAGCTGAGAATTACTTGGCTGAGAAACGGATCCTTCCTGAGCCAGAATGTTTATGGCAGGAGCAGAGGGAATGCGGGGACAAGGACAGGAGATCCTGACCTCCACAGCCACTCTGGGCCCCGCGGCAGTGAGCTGGGCACTGGGCTGAGCCCACACCAGGTCCTGTTTATCTCTCCAGGAGCGTGATCTAAAGCTGGTTCTCACATCTCTGTGGTGGCAGACTCATTCTCTAGACTGTGGCTTGCAGTTTTAGGAGCTGTAAAAGAGGGTGCCTGTGGGCCATTGGCTGATCACCCTGAACCCCCAAAGCAAGCCTGGGGAGGAGGTTTCCACGCGGGGCCCTCAGCCTATGACTCTGTATTTTTCCTATGATGGTAACTTGTATAACTTGTATTTCCCATCTCCCTCCGTTGTTGGTTTTTTTTTTTTTTGAGATAACATTGACTTAGAGCGTTGCAGAAATTCCCAAAGCACAGTGGAATCCTCAACCTCCCTACATATTCCTCACAATTGCCACCAGAATTCTAGTTCCCTCCACCACCAAACAGTGGACCCCTTTTATACATTTCACTCTCACCCTCTCCCCGCCCCTCTGTTCCCCACCATCCTGTGGTCTGAATCTCAGGGTTTGTTTTCTCTGGGAAACATGCAGCTACTTGGTTCTATGCCACCATCTCTCATTTTTTCCATCCCAGTCAAACTCGAGACCCGGAACTCAGGTTTCACTTGAGATTCCCAGGTCCTTAGGAAGTACAGCCCCGGTGAGAAGGGGCGCTCACTCCTGCTATCGCTCACACCCGCTATTGCTCACACCCGCTATCTTGATTTGTCACACTTTAAATTTAGATTCCAAAGTTCTGACTTGGAGGTGCTTTGCTAATTAAAGTCCACCAGCAGAGGAAGAAACTGTGCTAAATCCGGAAATGCACATTAGCCAGTTCACAGGCCATTAGCAGAAGCTCTGTGTGACCGGCCAGTCATGGTGACGCCAGGAGGCCTTGAGACCTAACTGGTCTCCCCCAGAGCCAACTCCAACACCCCCTTCTTTTCACAATATTCTGATGCCATCACTGATGGTGCTTCCCTAGGGAACCTGAGAGGTTCCAGTCTCCAAGAACCCGACAACAGTTCTACAATGTCCTGATTGTGAGCGGAAGAGGTAGGACAGCAGGTAGGATGCTTGCCTTGTAGACCGCTGACCCCCGCTCTATGCCTGGCACCGCATAGGTTCCCTCAAGCCCCGCCGGAGAAATTCCTGAGCTCCACCAGGCAGGAACCAAAAAAAAAAAAAAACAAGAAAATACCCTGCTCCTAATAATTTGGGGTATTTTCCCTGTCTACAAGTACCTGGAGGAGGAAGGAGAAGTTTGTTGATCAAGCCTGCAATGTTCCAGTCCCCACTGGAATCTATGCTGGGCTACAGAGCCCTCAGGGGCTCCAGCCGCCACGCCAAGGGAACAAGATGCCCAGAACTGCCCTGGACTCTGCCAGTGCTCACACTGCCCCTCCCAGGAGGCTTGTGTGCCAGGTGTTCAAAGGAAATTCTCTTGAGATGGAAATCTCCATGAAGTCATCACCATATACTCTAGACCAGTGCACAGACAGATGTGACAGATTTCTCCCGGGGCAGGCAGGTCTTTCAGAGGACTGTGAGCAGAGGGCAGCAAAGGGGAGCACCTCGGAGAAGCCTGGACGCTGTCCAATGCATAGATCGTGGGCAGGCCACCGAGAAAGTGCTTCTAATGGTTCAAACACATATTTAGGGTTCAAACACATCATTTCCCACTCACGCATCTGTAGTTGGATCATTACCTACTCTAACTGCACTGCTCTGCTATTTACTATGACCTAATGTCAGTGGTCTAAAGGAAAAGAAGCCTTTTCGGGCGCTGGCTAGAATTTAGCACACTGTGGCATAACAACTACTGGACTTAACCAGAAACGATGCAATCTATAGTACGTTTTGCACTATAGCCGCTTAGGGTAAGCCTTGGTCAGATGGAATAAAAACAAAGTATTAAGCAAATCACACCAAACACACATGCACATGTGTGCACACACGCACACAAACACACACACACACACACACACACCACATCTATGTCAACATAACTATGTTTCTGAGACATAAGGATGCCAGTGAGCTACTGAGGCCTGTGGTCACAGGTCGAGGGTCCTGGCATGTGCTTCACACCCAGAATGCATCACACTTTGGGCCAAACTCATTGTCAAAGTTCAGTTACAACAAGGGTCAGTAGTGTTCACTGTTCAATGAGGGCCTTAGGATATTGTGTCACTAGTGTTCTGTTCTATTTTGTTCTGTTTTTGTTTGGGGGGACACACCTAGCACTGCTCAAGGGACCATGTTATACCAAGATTGAACCCAGGGCTCTTGGCTGAGATGTGGCCACTCAGATGCTGCTTCAGGCCACCTCCCTGACCCTTCTTTAGAATTCTGAACAGGCCCCAGAAGAGCACTAGATAACAAGGTGGTGTCACTTCTGAAAATAGTCAATACAAGAAAAAATTTTAAGTCATGTATAGGAAAAAGAGTAGAAAAAATTATAAGGACTGACACCAACCTGTCAACAGAAGACATGAAGGATTGTTAACAATGATATTTATTTTTACAATAAATATTTTACAGTATGTACAAATAACATAATGCAATAAATAGTTTATAAAATATTTATAAAGTACAGTATAAAATAAAATCAGAACCATAAACTTAGATTTTTATATCGAGCTCTGTATGTGTATAAATAACCTTTAACAGATAAAGACATTTTTCGTTGAAAAAAATGAAGACTTTTTAGTTGAGTAAAGCCCAAAGGAATGGTTTTCAGAAGGAACACAATATCCAAGAACAGAAGAATAGATAAGAAACTGTGGTACATATACACAGTGGAATATTGATTGGCCATAAAAAAAAAGATGAAATTGTGCCCTTTGTTGCCACATGATGGATCTGGAAAGTATCATACCAAGGGAAGTTTAGACAGAGGGAGAGGAACAGACACAGAATGAGCTCTCTCATATGCAAGATACAACAAAATATAATAGAGGAACAACATGCCCAGGGAACAGACACTGCGAAATGTTCTCCCAGAGAACAGACACTGGGAAGTGGTCGTAGCAGTCAGCTTACCTCCTGGGACTGGGGTTGAACTCTGGGACAAGGTGGGGGGCAGTGGGTACTCAGGGGTTGGGAGTGCTGGGATGTTTGATGCATGAAACCCTGCCATTATCAGTACTGCAAATCACAGTGCTTAAAATACAATAAAAAAAAAACAACCAAATAGTTACATAAAACTATGTGAAGCAAAAAGTCCAGCCACACTTTTTTCTTTTTTAAAATTTTACTTTTATAAAGATGTTGACAGTAATTCATCACATTTAATATTTTAACGCCAATCCCACCACCATAGCACCTTCTCAGCACCATATTTTAAATGTTTCCACCCCAAATCCCAAACTGTGCCCCCCCCCAAGCAGAACCAACACAATTAATTGCCTGGCAAGCTCCCCGTGATGTATTCGATATGCCAGACACAGTAACAACAAAAGTCTCCAATGGAGACGTTACTGGGCCCGCTCGAGCAAATCGTGATTATATTATATTATAATCCTCATTTTATAGATAAAAAAACTAGGGGGGTAACAAGTTTCCTAAAGTATTAAATAAAGCTTTTTGTGTAATCAGGAATAAATTCCCACAAAATATAAATTATTGCACTTCTAAGTAGCTCCCTAAAGTTTACTGAGTTGACATAGCACACAATTTATTTTCTAAAGTAAATAATACTTTCCCCAACTTAATGTCTTCTTCACTGTGAAAGTGTAGACTTTTTGCTCTGGTCTGAATGAGCTCTCAAATTTTATTTATAATTTATAAGTGCAAGAGTATAGTTTTCAAAGATGTAGTTAAATTTACATTATAATGAACCCTATAGGATGCTTATTAGTTAACTGTAACTTTTCTATAGTGAATACTAAATTTTGACATTAAATTTCTAAGAAAGAAAGAAAACAAGACTGATATGTGATTACTCTAAAACAAATTAAAATAAAAACAAATGGCAAAATCAAAAATGTGTTGTTAATAAAATATCATTTACCAAGAATCTAAAGAATATTAGAGCCTGTACTAAGCTCTTTTCATTTATATTCACTCCTTTTCTTTCAAGGTCTTGCAACATGAATTTTTTGAAAATTCATACATTGAGCAAATAATTTAACTGTTTTGGTTAATGTATTATTTTTAGTCATAAAAGTTAAATTAGGCAAAGTAATAAAAGATGATAAATTCCAGTTATATCATATCATGAAGATTGATTAAAAGGTCCTACTCATCTCATGTGTCCTAGATATCTCTATATACATTTTTATAGTCTTAGTAAATCAAGATCCTGTCCCTTAAGCCTGATGTTCACTATTTAACAGGACTCTAAATCAGAAGAAACTCAGTTTTTATTTGGAGCTCTCAAATATTTAAAAAGAGGCCAGTTCATCTTCCAGAGTGTTCTTACCCATTTATAAGTTGATATGGCCAGAAATAAAAAGAAATAAAACAAAAAAGAGTAACCTTGAGCAAGAACTAATCTTTCCAAATCTTACTTTACACAGTAGAAATACTCATGCTACAGGAATTTCTAATTGAACCACAGGACCATTTACATCTGGTTTGCAAATCTATAACATGTGCCCTTGTAAACACATTTTTCAAGTCCCTCAGATACAGCCACAATCTTGTCCTACCCAAAACCAGTTTTGTTGGGTTTTAAACCTAGAAGTCTAGATCCATGATTCACAGACTTAATAGGCTAGGATCACTAGAAAGAATAATTACACCAGTTGTTAATTAAATCTAAGACAGTGATAAGGAGAAAATGGTCACATTAATCATGCATTAAGAGATTAAAAATAGCTCCCCAAAATAGGCTGTTGAAATTCATATCACACCATATGATGTTGAGCATTTAAAAACTCTTACTGCCTAGTACCCAGCAAACAAAGGCACTGTAAATCAGCCGAATGGGAGGAAAATTCTCTTCTCTGGCACAGAATGATAATGAGACACTTGCTTGGCTATGCTGCCAGTCTCAAGGTCACTGTAAGTCAATTGTTTCATGGGGTCTTGCCAACAGTGTGTGTTTATGGTTAAGTACTAATCCAGCTATGTCAAGGTTACGGTGTTTAGTAGAGGAGAATGTTTTACACATCAAGGAGCTAAATATTTTTAACCACAGGTTCAAAGGGAGTTGCCCTGAACCCCCTATTGTATACAAGTCAAGACCTGACATATTTGGGGCAGAAGAACCTGACAAAGAAAGATTCCTTTTTAATGAACACCACTATTCCCCAGGCCAAAACGGGAGAGAGAGACTTCAGAATAATGAGAAATTTCAGAGATCATCTGATTCAGCCCTGCTCCTAGTAAGAAGAGGAAAGTGAAGTCTGGAGATGTAATTTTCCACAGGGAAACTGTCATCCAAGCATACTGAAGTAATCCCTTTCTCTTTGCTGGGAAGATGCCTCTTCTTACGGAGACCTGGGGTATGGGAAGTGCTTATGAGAGTAGCTTATGACTTTACCATGCACATGTACAAATAACATTCTTCTCTATTTTATGTGTCAGGCTATGCCTTATCAGTAGTATCATTCTGACCACATACACCAAATTTTAGAGCCTAAGAAATGGAAGAAAAGAGTTAAATATCTCACATTTGGAAATAGTTTATTTGCACATTAAGCTAGTATATATCTCAAGATAGCTCAGTGTAGAGGTTTTAGTTGATGTGGAAAATAAGATTCTTGATTTTTTTTTCAGTTTCTTTTAAAGTTAGGTTCTCAGTTCTGACATTCTTTGGTTTATACTCTTATCCCATCATTGCTTTTGGCACTTGGTTCTAATCAAGTTCTCCCACCTATGATGTTGATAATTAATTTCCAGTTGTACTGGCATTCAAACTTAAGAGATTTCTCTTATTTCTTCCTTTTCCTCTTTTTGAAACTTCCAAGTGTTTTCACAAAATGTTGTGCATTAGTGTCAACTGAAAATTTCTGTGTTGTAAATGAGTTCTTTGAAATTTTAATGAACTCATCTAACAAAAATGATTTCAAAATTTTATCTTCACTTGGTAATCTACTGAAATATATTCGGAGTCTTTGTTTAATAACCTATTCAAATTTTTAGTCCATGCTGTTCTTATTCATTTTCACCAAAGAAAAATCAAAATCATAAATTATATAAAATAGCAAATACTCAAACTATTACATTCATATTACCAATTTTATAAGAAATAGCATTAAATGGCATAGAAATAGCATATTATACAAAATAGCATCACATTAGGCACTGTTTTTGTCCTACTTAAATTTTATTCTCTCCCAAACTAGACTTTACTTATCAAAAACAAATTTTTTTACTTCTTTATACCTTAAACTAATATTGAATTACCCACATAACTAGTAGCAGCATTTTTTTTGTTGAGTGACTGGTCTTTCTTGAAAGTCTTTATATAGCTACATTATTTCATTTTTCAAACTTAGATATATTTCAATTTGAAACAATTATATGGAAGTCTAGATTTGCTTTTAACAGAGAAAAATAGAGGCCAATTGATCCCATTTTAAATAAGATATGACTCCAATTAATAAAAACTATTAAACAAAATTTAAATGCATTTATACATTTATATAATTAAAAAGGAATAAAGAACTATAAGAGTATAATATAATTTTGCCTTAATTTATTGCTATTATTTTTATATTCAAATATCTAGTTTTAAAAATATCTTTATACTGCTATATGGACTGGAGCGATAGCACAGTAGGCAGGGCGTTTGCCTGGCACGCGGCTGGCCAGCTCGGCAGAGCCGGGTTCGACTCCTCCGCCCCTCTCAGTGAGCCTGGCAAGCTACCAAGAGTATCTAGCCCGCAGGGCAAAGCCTGGCAAGATACCCATGATATATTCGATATGCCAAACACAGTAACAACAAGTCTCACAAAGGAGACGTTACTGGGCCTGCTTGAGCAAATCGATGAACAATGGGAG
>JAOXYA010000016.1:31691463-31713927 GCA_028565675.1 Sorex palustris | reverse complement strand
GGGGGGAGGATCCAGGGCTGCAAGGGCTCCTGGGGGTTGGGCTGTGTCTCCACGGCCCTGTGTTAGTGGGAATATTTGGCAGTTCACGGCCTTGCTTTTCTCCCCTCTGCTCACTCTCGGGGGTGTGGGGGTGTCTCGCCTTTCTCGTCTGTAGTGAGCCCTGCAGTGAGACAGATGTCTCAGCAGCTGTTGAGTTAGTGTGGATGTTAGAAGGACCTTGGAGCGTGAGCATAGATGGACGTGTCCACAGGGACTGTGGCAGCGTGTAGCACTCAGCCAACTCAATAGGAAGGAGAACTGGGTCTGCACGGAATTCAGACACAGGCTCCCTTACACTAGGTGTAACCTGTGCAAGATGGGTTCGATTGGCACTGGAGCCGTAGTACAGCAGGGAGGGCATTTGTCCTGGATTCGATCTCAGGCACCCCGTAGGGTCCCCCACTAAGCACAGAGCCAGGAGTAAGCCCTGAGCACTGCTGGGTGTGCCCCCACAGATACTGAGAGAGTCCCTCACACGATGCATGATGCGCTGATCAGCGCCCGCTCGGGTTGGCCTTTTCTTGTGTCATGTGTCCCAGTCTCGTGCGTTTCTGCCTTTGTTTACCTTGCTGTGGGAGACTACCCAGAGTTAGCACTGAGGCTGCAGTCCTGTTGCTTATGGCATGTTTCTTCTATGGAGTTTTATGGTTTCAATCTTAGCATTCAAGTTTTCTGTTTTGGATCATTACTGTGTGGTGTCAGACAAAAGTTGATTTTTTTGGGGAGGGGGGCGTTACTCCTGGCTCATGCCACAGGAATTACTCCTGGTGGTGCTCAGGGGACCATATGGGATGCTGGGAATCGAACCTGGGTCAGCCACACGCAAGGCAAATGCCCTACCTGCTATGCTATTGCTCCAGCCCCCAAAAGATGATTCTTGGCAAGAGCGATACTATTTTTTTTTTCATTCATTTTTTTTTTCTTTTTGAGTCACACCTGGTGTTGCACTCCTGACTCATGCACTCAGGAGTTACTCCTGGTGGTGCTCGGGACCTATGGGATGCTGGGAATCAAACCCGGGTCGGCCGCATGCAAGGCAAACGCCTTACCTGCTGTGCTATTGCTCCAGCCCCAAGAACAATATTCTTGAGAACCTCTGGCATGACTGAAGCAGAGGAGAATTGAGATGAGAGGGTGGCATGGCCCCCTTTGTCCTTCACGCCGCTGGCATCGGGAAGCAGACTGCGGGCAGTCTGGGCCTCTGTCTTCATGATTCGGGGTCTGCAGGGATCGGGTAGGACTCGTTCCCCTGGCAAATGTCAGTGATGCCCTGGCCTGCCCAACTCCCCGGCTACGTTTGTCTCTGAATTTGCCTTTTCTAGCGTTTCATGTCAGTGACAACATGGCCTTTGAGCCACGTCCATTGGGTGTGGCTGCTCAGCATTATGAATGGCGTGGGCTGGCGTGCCCTGCCCCTTTGGCCCCTCGAGCCTGTCTCTGGAAGGACGCCTCTGCCTTTCTGTGCAGTCACTGCTCCTGGGGGCCCGTGGGGCACATGGCCCTGCCTCCTACAGCCCGGGAGGGAAGGGGCTGACAGCAGCCAGTGGGCTGTGGGCACCAAGTCAGCTCCAGGACAGCCTCAGGAGGGAAGGGCAGTGACACCACCACTCCAGGGGCCAGGCTGTGTTTGCAGGAGGAAATCGGGAAGCAGCCTAGGATCTCCCACCCGTGGGCACAGCAGGAGACAGTGACCAGAGCAGGAGGAGGGAGGGGGATGATGCAGCAGGAAGCGAGTTTAGCACGTGACTTCTCAGGCTGCAGTTTTCTTGGCTGAAGTCGGAGTTGCCTTTCTTGAGGGAGCCGGGAGCACTGGGGAGCACCGGGGAGCATTAGTCACGATGCTAACGGACTCGGTTAGTCTGGGCATCTGAACAGTGGCTGCGAGGAAGCAGTGCTGTGGTCGGGGTGTCCATCTGCAGATGTGTCTGCACCTGGCAGGTCAGGGCCTTCGTGCCTGGGGCCTGGGGTGCAGAAAACCCTGGTGGGTTTTGGGTCATTGTGGTTTCTGTTCTCTGCAGCTTGCTCCAGAGCAATCATTCCTTGTCCTGGTGTCTGTCACTCAGTCCCCTGCCCCCCCTGCGTCTCAGTTGATCCTCTGGGAGGCGATGCCTTGCTGGAGCTGTTGGTTCCCCCGGTTCCGTAGCTGGGACTGACTCCTCAGCATAGAACAGGGTTGTGGAGCTAGCTGCCTTTAAGCTTTTCTTTATTCCTCTTTTGTAATTGAGTTACTTCTTTGGCTTTCGGAGACTTCACTTGGATTATGTGATTACAGAAGATCAGGACGTCAACTTGACTAAAACAACTTTCAGTCTAGTATCAACTTCGTTAAGACAAAATCATTTTGAGGACCGGAGTGATAGTACAGCGGGGAGGGCGTTTGCCATGCATGCAGCCAACCCGGGTTCGATCCCCAGAATCCCATATGGTTCCCTGAGCAACGCCAGGAGAAATTCCTGAGTGCAGAGCCAGAAATAACCCCTGAGCATCGCTGGGTGTGACCCAGAAAGTTAAAAAAAAAAAAAAACATTTTGAAAGTGCTGATGTGTTGCCCTCTCTTGTGGCCCTGGCTCGTGCCTGGTGCCCTCAACAGGCGGGTTTCCCAGCCCTGGGCATCTCTCCAGGGCCCTTTGCAACTCAAGGCCAGAGGCTGCTGAAATGGAAGCAGAGACACACACAGCCCTGTCTGCAGGGGAAGGGGCAGGTCCGAGAGTGCAGGAAGTGTCCGCTCGAGCGATTTGACTTTGTCTTGCAGTTTCACGGAAAAGACCATCCCGAATGTCATCATCTCCCACCGCTACAAAGCGCAGGACACTCCCGCCCGGAAGACGTTCGAGCAGGCCCTGACCGGGGCCTTCATGTCTGCGGTCATCAAGGACCTCCGGCCCAGTGCGCTGCCCTTCGTGGCCAGCCTGATCCGTCACTACACCATGGTGGCAGTGGCCCAGCAGTGTGGTGAGTGGGGCCCGAGGCCGACTGGGCAGCTCCTCTCATTTTTGTCTCATTCCTTCCTTTCTGTTGAAGCAAATGAGCGATATTCTGTTGTACTCACTGAGGGGGAGTCCGGGTACTATTTCATAGTAAGTTGTAAGATACTGCTGTTTACATATTAAACGGTATCATATTTAATAATATACATTAAGTATATGCTTTGTCATACACTTGGCTCTCTTTTTATTTCCCCATGACAAGTAGCGGCTGGATATTTGCAACCTCTGGCGTAGTCTGGGGTCGCTTCACCATTGATATTCTCCAGGGGCCTGCATTTGGGGCCGCTCCCCCCATGCTCTGCAGCCAGTGCTCAGGGTGTGTGTGCTTCCCCTCACACCCTCTGCCCTGCTCCACCTGCAGGTCCTTTCCTGCTGCCGTGCTACCAGGTGGGCGGCCAGCCCAGCACCGCCATGTTCCACAGTGAGGAAAATGGGTCCAAGGGGATGGACCCCCTGGTCCTCATCGATGCTATCGCCATCTGCATGGCCTATGAAGAGAAGGAGCTGTGCAAGATTGGGGAGGTGGCCCTGGCCGTGATATTCGACGTCGCAAGCATCATTCTGGGCTCTAAAGAGAGGGTAAGGAGGCCTGGGGGGGGGGGGAGAGGGGGGAACGGCCACTGTGTGATGGTTCTGAAACATTCCCCAGTCCCGTTGTTCTAGAACATTCCCTGGTCACACCGTGTGGTGTTCCCCCCCACCCCCCAGGCATGCCAGCTACCCCTCTTCTCCTACATCGTGGAGCGCCTGTGCGCCTGCTGCTACGAGCAGGCCTGGTACGCCAAGCTGGGTGGCGTGGTGTCCATCAAGTTCCTCATGGAGCGGCTGCCGCTCACCTGGGTGCTACAGAACCAGCAGACGTTCCTCAAGGCGCTGCTCTTCGTCATGATGGACCTGACTGGGGAGGTGGGTAGATGCGGCCAACCCGCCCGCTTGCCTGGGATGAGGTCAGTGGGAGGCGTTGCAGGTCAGCTCTGCCCGCCGGACACTCCCTAGGGCCTCTACCCTGTTCCCGTCCCCCATACCCAAGCCAGGAGTCTGTTCTGTGTCTGTAGAGGGTGGGACTCGTGTGCTGCGGGGGTTTCTGTGTGACTCAGCTGCAGCTCAGCTGGATGCCAGGGTTGGGGGACGGGGGCCAGGCCAGTCAGTCTGGAACGTTGAGGGTCCTGTCTCACCCCCCCCAGACAGGAATCCCCAGTAAGAAGGTTCTCAGGGAGCAGGGATGTAGAGGCGGCCTGCTGGGCTGTGTTCCTCGGGGACCATGTGGGGGAGGGGGCGGCTGTCCCCGCCCTGAGGAGTCCCCGGCCCTGCAGGTGTCCAATGGGGCCGTGGCCATGGCCAAGACCACGCTGGAGCAGCTCCTGATGCGCTGTGCGACTCCCCTGAAGGACGAGGAGCGGGCCGAGGACATCGTGGCGGCCCAGGAGAAGTCCTTCCACCATGTGACGCACGACCTGGTGCGGGAGGTCACGTCCCCCAACTCCACGGTGAGGAAGCAGGCCATGCACTCGCTGCAGGTGCTGGCCCAGGTCACCGGCAAGAGTGTGACGGTCATCATGGAGCCCCACAAGGAGGTGAGTGGGGGGCGCGTGGGCTCAGGCTCGGCACTCCAAGGGGCTCGTCGCTGTGGCTGGCTGGCTGGAGGGGTGGGGCTCCCTGCGCCGGCCACTATCCTGGCCGCCTTCTGGACTCTGACGATGAAAGGGCTTTGCTCCCCGAGGGCTGCTGGTCAGTGGTGCTCCCTCCTGGCCTCCCAGGTGCTCCAGGACATGGTCCCCCCTAAGAAGCACCTGCTGCGGCACCAGCCGGCCAACGCGCAGATCGGCCTCATGGAGGGCAACACCTTTTGCACCACGCTGCAGCCGCGCCTCTTCACCATGGACCTCAACGTGGTGGAGCACAAGGTGTTCTACACAGAGGTAGGCGCACGGGCTGCTGCCCACTCAGTGCAGGAAGGGACTCGGCTCCCAGCACGGGATGTCGCCTCTGGGATGGGTGGGGTGGGCAGAGACCCCAGACGCACGGCCCTAAGTCCAGCCCCAGGCACTGACGACTCTTCAGGGCCTGCCAGCCTGTCCCTTCTGTTCCCGCCACCCGGTGTCCCCTGGCATCAGACTGAGACTGGCACCGGGCGCATAAGGCTGTTGGTAGTAACACTTGAGCCACCCACAGGTGTCTCTGAGGGCATCTGGGAAGCCTGGCGAGCAGTTTCCTGCATTTGAAGCCGCAGAGAACTGAATGTTAGAGTTGGATTCGCCCCTGAAGCCACAGGCCAGGAGGCTGGAACCCTAACCTTGTTCCCTCACTGTACCTTCCCGGACACTGGTCCTGCACTGGCCTGCCTGTGGCTCGCCTGGTTCTGCTTTTGCTTAAGCAATGTTAGTGGGTCCTCAGTGCCACGTGGCTTCCCGGGTGGGCTGGTGTCCACGCGATGATGGACAGAAATCAAACAGATCATGAGCATCACTCTCAGAGTACTAAGGATTGGGTCTGGCAGACAGTCTCAGTTTGAGACTTTTATGAGATCTAAACCGTACTTCTAGTTCAGCCGGAGGAAGAAATTGTAAGGAAGCAAATTTTTCCTGGTCCACCCTGAATCTGAGTTTCCAATTATGGAAAACTTTCTTCTTGGTTTTATTTTGGGGCTGCGCCCGTGGTGGTGCTCAGGCTGCTCCTATCTCAGTGCTCAGTCTGGGGATTGCTCCTGGGGGTACTTCAGGGACCCTGTGGTGCGGGCTCTGCTGTACCATCCATGCTCCAGCCTGCTGAGGGCTCTCCCTGGCTGAAGGATTAAATTGAGTGTATCTTCCAACAAGAAAGGTAGTCCCACGGCAATGCTGCAGTTCTGTAGTATTTGAGTTAAGTTTGTGGTTGGTGTGGCAGCGTCATCAGTGTCAAGCTGGTGTCCTCTTTCCGACCGAGTCATTGCACCTGGTCGGAGCAGCCTGGATATGGTTCTCTCTCTTAGCTGCTGAACCTGTGCGAGGCCGAGGACTCGGCGCTCACCAAGCTTCCGTGCTACAAGAGCCTGCCATCGCTCGTGCCCCTACGCATCGCTGCCCTGAGTGAGTCCTGTGGGGATGCCCAGTGGGCCCCGACGCCGCCAGGCTTGCCATCTTCATGTCTCTCTTTCTGGCCTCTCGGGATGATTGTGGAGGGCTGGGGGGTGGGGAGGAGGGGGATGGACCAAAACATTCTTGTTGAGCACTTCAGGGAAGAATCGGGGCCCAGAGTCCTTCTTGGGTAGAGAAGGCTGTTCTGTGGCCCCTGCTCGGGCGGGAGCTGTGAATGGAGCATGCATGTTTCAGTGTATGCACAAACGTCTTCAGCCTCCATGCACCCCAGCTCTCGGGCCTCCGCGGCCCACTCCCCTTCCGGAAACAAGCTGTTTGCAGGTGCCCAGCCCACTGTCCCCCGCCGCTTGCTGGGAGGCACTGCGGTCAGTCTGCAGACTGTTGTTACTGCTTGTTTGAGAGAAGTATTATATATCTTGTTGCTAAACCTTATTATTATTGAAGAGAGCTGTCAACGTAGGATGTTTTTTATCTGACCCAAGTGTCCTGAGAGGTACTAGTCTTTGTAGATACAGAGATTCAGAAGCGCTTGGGGTTTGGGTTTTGAATTGTCCCCGAGGTGCTCAGGTCCTACTCCTCAGCCCAGAGTGTGGAGCATTGCTTTCAGGTGCGGTGCTGGGGTGTCAAACCTGGGACTGGCACAAAAAGCATGTGCTCTAGTCCTTTGGGCTGTCTCCCTGGGGTATTTGGGAAGTCTCTTGTACATTTTCATTAGGACCGTTCGGTGTTACTGTTTAGCATGGGATGCTGCTGAGTAGAAAATACACTAGGTCTTGCCTTCACTTAGCAAAAGTTAGGCCCTATTTTTTTCTTTTTAATTTTCATATAGTTTTTTCTTTTTTTGTAGTTTCTTGCTTTGTTGATTCTCACACACTTAATAATTTAACATAGTATTACCTTGGTGCTTAGGGGCGCTGAGAGATGGGCTTGAAACCCAAGTCTGAGGATGGCCTGGGGCTTTAACATGGCATGCTGCTCCGTGGCAGAGCTGGCAGCTTCCCGCGTCTCATTCTCTGAAGAGATTCTCACACATTCCATCAGTGAAGGCGGGCATTATTCCTGCTAGAGTGCTCTCTGAATTGTCACCCGCATCTATGAGGGGCCTCTTTCCTAAGAGGATCGGCCTTTCCAGAGCCTTTACTCCCTCATCTCTTGGCGTTTGTCACCAGCCGTGGCCTCTCGCCTGGCCTGACCAGCCCAGAGGTCGGTATGTTCACACCTGGGCTGATGGGCCCAGAGGTCGGCATGCTGTCGCCTCAGGCCTCAGGGGCTTCCCTCTCTCTCCTCGTCCAGCCTTTCCTGTCAGAGAGTGTGAGGCTTATCCTGGCCATTGAGTTGGTGGTTGACTTCACTTGGATAATATCGCAGATGTATGAGGATAAAGGCTTAGTGATTCACTTTTTTTTGTCCAAATGTTGAGTCTTTAATTAAAAAAAATTTTTTTTTATTTGAATCACAGTAAGATACACAGTCACAAAGTTGTTCATGGTTGGGTTTCAGTCACTCCGTGTTCCAACACCCTTCACCAGTGCACATTCTCCACCACCAGCGTCCCCGGTTCCCATGGGCTGGTCTTTAGACATGGAAGTTGCTGACATATTTTTCAGGTTAGTGATGGTGAAATCTTCCTGGCTTCTCTCCTGCAGATGCACTTGCTGCCTGTAATTACCTGCCTCAGTCCCGAGAGAAGATCATCGCCGCCCTCTTCAAGGCTCTGAACTCCACCAACAGTGAGCTCCAGGAGGCTGGAGAGGCCTGCATGAGGAAGGTGGGATGCCTGTCGCCTCTGCATGAGGCCTGGGGCGGCCAAGGTTGGGTCCCTGGCACTCCATGGTCCCCTAGTACCTCATGAGTAGCTCCTGAGCACCCAACAACTAGGCGCTGGCTGGCTGTGACGCCTCAGGCCGGAATCTCAAACCTTTTAAAATACCATGAAGGGGCCGGAGAGATAGCACAGTGGGGAGGGCATTTGCCTTGCATGTCGCCCAATGCGGGTTTGATTCCCACCATCCCATATGGTCCCCCGAGTACTGCCAGGAGTAATTCCTGAGTGCAGAGCCAGGAGTAACCCCTGAGCATCACCGGGTGTGACCCAAAAAGCAAAAAATAAAAAATAAGCATAAAGGAGGCCACAGCATGGACTCAGGGTAGAAGTCAGGCCTGTGCTCAGTCAACACCTCAGAACGGAGGAAGGTAGTGACTCATTTTATTAGAAACTTCTAGATTATGTTATTCAGCTTTTTCACAACACACACACACACACACACACACACACACATATACACACACCATACACGAAAGAATTTGCTGGTGGAGTCAAATATAAGTTGCTGTGTATTATAAAGTATGTTCTCTTGCCTGTTTTTCTTTCCTGCCTCCTCTTTTCTGACAGTTTCTAGAAGGCGCCACCATCGAGGTGGACCAGATCCACACGCACATGCGGCCCCTGCTAATGATGCTGGGCGACTACCGCAGCCTGACCCTCAACGTGGTCAACCGCCTGACCTCCGTCACCAGGCTCTTCCCCAACTCCTTCAATGACAAGTTCTGTGATCAGATGATGGTAAGACGTGCTCCACGAGAAAGCCCCAGGTTGACGAGACCGCCCGTGAGTGTCAGAGGGGTGCTGTGAAGCACCCAATCCCTTCTGGAGACAGTACTGAGTTTCCTGTGTGCCCTTACAGAGATGCAGTGCATTTGTCGTAAGCAGGGATGTGTACCCATTTCCAGTTTACAACTCCTCCCTCCCCGCAGGGTCCCTGTGAGTTCAGGAAGGGCTGCTGCATTGCAGAGCTGGGGGACATTGGTCTGTGACCCTCAGTTGCCCACTGTTGGCTGTTCCCAGTCTTCTGTTATTATGGTTAGTCATGCAGTGGGAAGTGGTAGGGACATTAAAAGATTTCTGCTTCTTAGAATTCCCAAGGACGTACTCCACAAGTAAAATGTCCATTTGGCAGCGATTCCATTAGGCATACGACACACTGCTCCCATTCGTGTTCTCTGCAGCAAGTGTCTTGTTTGTTGTCTGTGCTTCTTTGCTGATTCTCACTCAGGAGAAGCCTGTGTCTTCTCTCTCTCTCTCTCTCTCTCTCTCTCTCTCTCTCTCTCTCTCTCTCTCTCTCTCTGCCTTTTGGGTTGCACCTGGCAATGCACGGGGGTTACTCCTGGCTCTGCACTCAGGAATTACTCCTGGCAGTGCTTGGGAGATTGTATGAGATGCTGGGGATTGAACCCAGGTTGGCCGCGTGCAAGGCAAACACCCTCCCCGCTGTGCTATCGCTCCAGCCCCTGTGTTCTCTTAAGTGAAGCAGGGCAACACTTTTCCCTGATGGCAGCAGGAAAGAACAAGCACGAGGCTTTGACTGTGGGTCGTGTTTGGGTGTTTGGTCTGTCTCTGTGCACGGGAGCAGCAGCTCCAGGGACTAAGACCCTAAGAAAACGAGAAAGACTCCGTTTACCTGAGTGGAACGGAGACCTGCTGCCATCAGCATTAGCCAGGAGAGTTGCAAGGGCTCCCCTGATTATAGCGTAACTGGGAAATGGTTACGCGGAAGTGGATTTTCCGAATGGGCATCTTCTAAGCAGTCTCTGTACGCTCTGAGCCTTCGAGCATGGCGTTCCCGGTACAGGGCTCCCCTCCTGATCAGGACATTTGCTTCTGCCATGCTGCAGCTCTGCATCCATGACAGATCTGAGTTGGGTTCGTAAGCGTCCTGAGGTTTCATTATTATTGTTATTTGCCTCTTGTGGAGGGCCAGAGTGCACTCACGTGTCTACAGTCTGTCCTGGGCTTTGTCCCCAGCACTGCTCACTTCCTGGTGCCCTTTCAGGAGTAGCCCCTGAGCACTGTTGGGAGTGGTGCCCAAACCAGAAAACCAAAAACTAAAATTAATCTGTGGATTCCCCGGGGGGCGGGGTTGCTTGAGAGCAGGCCTGGACGGTGAGGCTGGAGCACTGCATGCCGGCACTTCCCCGGGCGCTCACTCCCAGCTCTCCCGGTGGCCTTCGAGCCAGTGTCCTGTCCTGCAGTGGTTGCGGTTGGGCTCTTGCAGCACTGGTGGGCAGTGCCCTTGGGCCCCAGGACAGGAGGGGCTGGGGCTGGGGCAGGCACAGAGGGGGCCACAGTGGCGAGCGGTGTGTAGGGCGGAACGGCCCGTGGCTCAGGACGTGTTTATCTCCACAGCAACATCTCCGCAAGTGGATGGAAGTGGTGGTCCTCACGCACAAAGGGGGCCAGCGGAGCGACGGGAACGTGAGTGCCTCTTTGTTCTCGGGGGGAGGGGGCGAGTCTGCGGGTGCTGGAACCTTGTAGCCCGTGCTGCCTCAGTCCGACTCTAGTGCAGGGCACCACCCCAGGAACTGGCCGCCCTGCTCGCTCCCTCTGCCTGTGTTCTGGGGTGCAGAGTTGCCAGGCTTCCTCTGCGGCCTCCCCTTCACTCACTTGGTTTTTTCTGTTGATGGGATGTGTCAAATGTTAGTATTTTTCTCCCCCCAGTCCCTCTAAAGTCCATACAGTGTGTTCCGGATTGTTCTTAGCAGCTGGTGCTTGTGTGGCGGTCCCTTCCACCACTGTCCGCTTGTTCCTGCCACGGAACCTCACCAAGCTATCTGGCGTCCTGTAATACTGACCTATAGATTGTCAAGGCCTCAGTTCTCTTAGTTTCGTGACTGGCCGAGAGACAAGTGATCAGGTGATCAAGACAAGTGATCGTTACCTCGAAACACATTCACCACTTTGAAGGAGAACAACTTTAGTTGAAGTATCTTATGTATCTGATGTTGGCATAAAAGCCTGTTTCTCACAAATGAAGGGTCCTTGGGCCTGGAGTGATGGTCCATCTGGTAGGGCACTGGCTGTGCACACGGGGGACCCGGGTTCATCCCCCGAGCCTGCCAGGAGTCAACCCTGAGCACTGCCGGGGGTGGCCCCAAACCAAAAAAAAAAAAAAAAGAAACAAAAAGAAAGGTCTTTACTGTTTTGTACCTGAGTCATTTGTATATGTTATCTTTTTCTAAAGTATTTGTGAGTTGAGTGTCTGTCTGTGGGATTCTTCCCTAAAATTCCACTTCCTGCTGTGGCGTAGGCAGGGAACTCCTGCAGCTCTTCTGAGCCTGGTGAACGTGGCTACTCGTCCTCCTGTGTTTGTCAGATGCTGTGTTTCATCCCAACTTGGATTTATTTATTTTCGGCTTTATTATGCTTTGTTTTCGCCATTCTGTGTCCAGGTGTTTTGTTTTTCTGTAAGTCTTGTTTTCCGTTGCTTCTTAAGCAGCCCACTAAGCGAAACTGGTCTGGGATTCTGAAAATGTTTCAGGGTGTTAAACCGAACATCCTTGGCCTCTTTAAAGGTTTGTTACTTTCATATGCAGGGAAAACGAAGTAGAAAGTGGGGAGCGGGGGGGGGTGGGCGTGGGAGGCAGAGTGCACTTTAAAGTCCTCTGCTCTTGAGAGTAGGTGGACGCGTCCATCTCATACCCGCCCAGTGTCTGCTCAGAAGCCTGGCAGGTGGGTGGAGACATGTGCGCCAGGGAGCCCGCTTCCCCAAGGTGAGGGGCTGATGGGGCGGCGAAGGTCCCGTTGGGTGTTGGGGAGTCCTCGCGGTCACACAGCGTGGACTCCCTGGCTGACCAGAGCTGCAGAGGAAATGTAGCGTTCAGGCCTCACAGTCCTGGACTGCGGTTCGACGGCCCAGCCAGGGGCCAGGCTGCCTCTCTGCTCTCAAGCTCTGATGGTTCTTACACAAGTCTTAGCAGATCGGCGGCAGAAAGTAGTTTGTCTCAGCTGATAGAATCCCCAAATAATAAAGAAATTCTAACTGAAGATGTGTTAAGGCATCTATTAGAAACAATGGCAGTTGGGGCTGGAGAGACAGTGACTCAGCAGTGGAGGGTTGGGGGTGGGGTGTCTGCCTTCATGCGGCTGACCCGGGTTCGAGCGCTGGCATCCCAGATGGTCCCCCGGGCATTGCCAGGAATAGGCCCTGAGCATCGCCTAGCGTATCCCCAAACCAAAACAAAACCCAGCAAATAACAGTAATGCCCTCAGTATTAGGGACCCAGCGATCCAGATATCACACCTACCTGTGCTGCGGGGCTGTTGCTCTTCAGAGGAACTGCTGGCTCCCGTCTGTGGGATGTCCGTGCACATGTCTGTCCACGAGCACATGTGCACACAGTTCCAGTCAGCAGAGAGCTGTCTGTCCTGTGCCAGCCTCCGGGTATGGGGGTCCAGACATGCCTCACTGGCGGCCAGAACCCCTACCTGGCCACTTCTGGCTGGAGCTGCACAAAGAAGTCACTTTGTCTCAGCACCACCACGAAATCTTGAGTCACTCCAAAGAAACCAAACTTTCACAAGTATTTGCCAACAGTGGGGTCTCGCAGGTTCCCCCCTTGAGAAGCATTCGGGAGTTCTGATCCTTAAACCCTGATCCAGGGAGGCGAGACAGTCTGCCGGCCCCCAGGGGGACGGTGTTCTCCGCTGTGGCGCGTCTGTTGATCACGTGTGCTTTCTGATATTTGTGTCTTTCCTGTCTCGTGCACACCCCCCCCCCCCAACTGTGTCTGAGTATTCGGGACGTTCTCAATGTCAATAACGCACCTAGCAAACAGCCGCTTTTCCTCCCCTTCTCAGGAGAGCATGTCAGAGTGCGGGAGATGTTCCTTGTCTCCATTCTGTCAGTTTGAGGTGAGAAAAACCTATTAAAAGTCAGCTTATGACTTGCAATGTGAAGAACAGTTTCTGTTTTCTTTTCCCTTTTGACCTTTCCGTTGCCGTTTTTCATGCTGTGATTTTTGTTTTGGTTCAGCCTGCCGTGGAAGGGGTGGAGGTGAGAACCCAGTGGAGCGCAGGCGGGTGGTTGTTGTTCTGGTTCTGCTGTGACTTGTGGTTCTGTGGTGCACAGTGCGTTGTGCCTTGGATGCAGTGAGCCGTTCTGTCTGTGTGTGGCGACGTCGTGCTACCTCCTTGCCGTGACCTGTCCGGGCCCAACGCATGTCTTCCGTTAGGATGTGTGACTGTTTTCTTCCCCTTTGATTTTTTTCCTACCTGTCCAATTGCACTCTCTCAACATGACTTGGAGATTCGATTGGATTTCGCTCTCAGTGTTCTTTCGACCTCAGCTAACAACCTCTTAGAGGAAATGCCACCGGGATTCTGTCCTAGCTGCCAGGAGTCGGGAGTCTCTGCCCACCTGCCTTCCCGCCTTGACTCGAGGCCTCCTCCCCCGCGGCCCTTCTCGTGCCGTGCCACTGTGGCTGGGGCCATGCTCTGAGCTCTCTCCTGTAAAATGGGGTGATAACCTTTCAGCCCATCTCCGTGGTCTTCTGCAGACCACAGAAAGTGATTTCATGACACTGCTTTGAAAACAAAGGCTGTGACATGTAAGTACCATTCCCAGGAGGTTTTACTCTCAGGATAGAACATCCTGGCTGAAGATGTGGAAACTGTGGGCCAGCGCCCCAGAGGTGCAGAAGGGTAACTTCCTGATTCCTTACCCCTCGCACGTTTGCCTCTGGGCTCTAAGGAACTGTGAGAAATCGGGAATGCTGCTGGAGGTACCCTCGGGCCAGTGCTTATCTCCCCATTTTACTGTGCTCAGAGTCATGCTCTTGCGCACAGGCAGGTTGGAATGTCAGGGAGTCCTCCCCGAGTACACCGAGAACCTTTGGCGTTGCCCACAGAGGCTGGAGGCTGAGGGACGTGGCTGAGGGCTGAGCTGTGTGAGCTCCTTGCAGGGTACAGCCTTGCCTGTCGCTCACATTCCCATGTGAGTCAGCAGAGTGATTTGTCAGCTTTACTTTTAAGCCCAGCTGACAAATACTTAGCACCACGCATCAGTCACCAATGTCGCTATCCAATTCTTTGAGTAAGTACCGAGTAGTTCCCTAGGACTTACCTGTGCTAAAGGAGAGCGGAAGAAGTCTGCCCTTCCTGTGTAGCGCCTGTAAGACCCCCTGCTGCCCGCAGACTGGGGGCTCCCGGGCGCTCAGGGCAACTTCCAACGCTTTCCGTGTGCGTGAACAAGCAGCCCCACAGGTGCACATCCACGGGCGCCTGCTCCCCTAGGGCTCACGTCTGTCCGGAGGGTGGTAAGTTGTGGCTTTGTACGTGTTCACTCTTGGCTTCTGTTGGCGGGCCTTGTGAATGGAGCTAGACCGTAGTGGCAGCCGTAGTCGTGTTGCTCTGTCTGGCAGAGTCCGTTGGTCTATCTTGTAATTTTGTGTTTTCTTCAATAGGAAATGAAAATCTGTTCGGCGATTATAAACCTTTTTCATCTGATCCCGGCGGCGCCTCAGACTCTGGTCAAGCCTCTGTTAGAGGTCGTGATGAAAACAGAACGGGCGATGTTGATCGAGGTAACTGTTTAACTTCAGCCTTTGGTCTGCTTCATCCTTGGTGTTGGGTGGCGTGATCAATGAGTGTCAGATGCTGGATGCCTCACCCTGGCGGGTGTCGGTGTCTCTTCCAGGCAGGCAGCCCGTTCCGAGAGCCTCTGATCAAGTTCCTGACGCGGCATCCGTCCCAGACCGTGGAGCTGTTCATGATGGAAGCGACGCTGAACGACCCACAGTGGAGCCGGATGTTCATGGTAGGGGCCGTCCCGGTGCCCCTGCAGGCTGACATCCACCAGGGCAGCCCGTGAGGGCCTGGGTTGCTCTTACCTGGCCGATGTGAATCTTTGAAGTGTTGGCAAGCTTAAGGAATCTTTTCTCTGGAGTTAAAAGAATGGTAAAAGAATGTTTTCCGAGAATTAAGGAGATCTTGGTCATGAGAGACAGTGTCTGATGATAAACATTGAATACATCATATGTAGGAATACGTAGCATGTGATTTCAGCACTGAAGTGCTCTAAGACCATTAGGCTGTGTGCAGTGGCTTTGCTCGCCTCTGTCATCTGAACTACCTGTTGGGAATTTTGATTGGCTCAAGCACCTGTTCGTTTATTTCAGAGTTTTCTAAAGCACAAAGACTCGAGACCTCTGAGGGACGTGCTGGCTGCCAACCCCAACAGGTTCATCACGCTGCTGCTGCCGTGTGGTGCGCAGGCGGCCGTGCGGCCTGGCTCCCCCAGCACCATGCGGCTGGACCTCCAGTTCCAGGCCATCAAGGTAGTGGGACCTCCGCCTGAGCCTGGGTTCCCCCTGCAGGCAGGGCGCAGAGCCCCCTGAGTCTCTCTCCTTCTGCAGATCATCAGCATCATCGTTAAGAACGACGACTCCTGGCTTGCCAACCAGCATTCTCTGGTGAGCCAGTTGAGACGCGTGTGGGTAAGTGAGACCTTCCAGGAAAGGCACCGGAAGGAGAACATGGCAGCCACAAACTGGAAGGAGCCCAAGCTGCTGGCCTACTGTCTACTGAGTTACTGCAAGTGAGTCCGTCTTTCCTGCTTCCCGTCACATGGTGGTTCACTGGGTGTGATGACTCCGGCCCGGTTGTAGAGAGTAGACTGTAACTTTAAGCTTTGAAGGGCAAGTTTCTTTAAAGAGCATGTACACAGGACGCTTGCCAGGATATAACCGATTTCTCGTTCCAATCCTTCAGGAGAAATTATGGAGACATAGAATTACTGTTCCAGCTGCTCCGTGCCTTTACTGGCCGTTTTCTATGTAACATGACATTCCTGAAGGAGTACATGGAGGAGGAGATTCCCAAGAACTACAGCATTGCCCAGAAGCGTGCTTTGTTTTTTCGCTTTGTCGAATTCCTTGACCCCAACTTTGGTGATGAACTCAAGGCTAAGGTGAGTCCCATTGTCATTCATTTGAAACCCTGGGCATTGGGGCTTATTTTCCTAGGGAACCGAGGGCACTGTGTCTGTTCTGCTGTGTCTGTGGACACGTTTGGGTAATGAGTGAAATGCTGTTACTGAGGAAGAAACGAGGCAGATGCACCCTGAGCCAGTGTGGGAAGTAGTTTCTTCCCAGGTCTTCGTAGAGTAAACCAAGCTTTGTCTCTTCCTTTCATTGCGTGTGCTTTAATTAAATACCGAAAACTAAAGCCAAACAGCCCTGGGGGTGGGGGGAGGAGTGTTTTGGGCCACACTTGGCAGTGCTCAGGGCATATTGCTGGTGATGTTGGGACCGTGTGCCTGGGATCAGACCAGCATTGACAGTTTCCTTAATCCCGGTGCTACCCTCTGGCCCCTTGCAGTTACTAATGTCTTTCCCAGTTGTCACTTTAATGAAAAGTCGTCTGTTACATTCTGGGTTAAGTTCTAGCTTGACGACTGGACCATAGGAGTCTGACTTTGTTTTCCCCCTCTCTTGTTATTTGTTATTTTTGTAGGTTCTGCAGCACATCTTGAACCCTGCTTTCTTGTACAGTTTTGAGAAGGGGGAAGGAGAGCAGCTCTTGGGGCCCCCCAACCCGGAGGGGGATAACCCTGAAAGCATCACCAGTGTGTTCATAACCAAGGTGGGGCCAGCTGGAGGGCACCGTCCATGGGGGGGGAGGTGTGGGGGGCGCTCAGAGCCCAGTAAGCACTACCTGCCGTGTAGGGGCTCAGAGCGGCCAGTAAGCCCTGCCCGCCCATTGCAGGTGCTGGACCCCGAGAAGCAAGCGGACATGCTGGACTCGCTGCGCATCTACCTGCTGCAGTACGCCACACTGCTGGTGGAGCACGCGCCCCACCACATCCACGACAACAACAAGAACCGCAACAGCAAGCTGCGCCGCCTCATGACCTTTGCATGGCCCTGCCTGCTCTCCAAGGCCTGCGTGGACCCTGCCTGCAAGTACAGCGGCCACCTGCTCCTGGCCCACATCATCGCCAAGTTCGCCATCCACAAGAAAATCGTCCTGCAGGTACCGTGAGAGGCTTCCTCCTCCTGCCCAACTGCGCTCACCTGGCTTGCGTGTGTGTGTATGTGCGCGCACGCGCGCGCACACACAGGCTTCACCTGGCTTGCATGTGTTCATGTGCACAGGCTTCACTTGGCTTGCATGTGTGTGCATGTGTGTGCATGTGTGGGGTTCCCTTGACTTGCACGTGTGTGTATGCACAGGCTTCCCTTGGTTTGCACCTGTGTGTGTGTGTATTTGTGTGTATGCACAGGCTTCACTGGGCTTGCACATGTATGTGTGTGTGCATGGCTTTCCTTGGCTTGCACGTGTGTGCGTTTATGGGCTCCCGCAGGCCCAGGGCTCCTCCTCTGCAGCCCTCCAGGTGCCATGGGAAGGTCCCTGTCTGCCTCTCACGCAAGTGTCTTCCTTGCTCTCCTGTTTGTTCCCTTTTTTATTGGTGTTCAGGCCACCCCGGTGTGCTCAGGGCCGACTCCTTCTCTGCACCTAGGGGTCAATGCTGGCGGTGCTCAGGGACCCTATGGGGTGCTGGGGATCAAACCCCAGTGCCTCCCAACCGTCCTGTTGCCTTGGCCCCCACATCTCTCCTCCTGCTCCGAGCCGTGCCGCTCTTGTTTCTTGCAGCCTTGCTTTTGAGACAACACAGCTGCCTCCTTTGTCCACCTCATGCCCCCTGGCTCCTGGGTCCCACCTCACCTGAGAGCAAATAAGACAGTGGGTGTTTGGATCCCGGGCACCCCGGCCTTTCTGTGGTGGCTGGTCCCTGCCGCTCTGGCTCCGCCGCGGTGGTTCTGGGGGCTACTGATGGCGGCCTTGGGTGGATTTTGTTTCTTCCACTCCCAGGTCCTTTGGCCCTAGAGTTAGTTCCTCTCTGTCAGAACCAAATGTAAGCACACACCTGGGCACTTGGTCTGTCTGCCCGTGAGCTTTTGGCAGGTGTTCTTTCGTCCTGTTCCACTTGGTCCCCCGTGTTCTCTGATAGTCTCCTGTGAATGTTGGGGGTGTCAGAGCACCCCCTCCCGCAGGTCCACTGATGGTGTCTCTCGTGTGTTCTGCTTGCCGGCGCCCAGGGCAGGCACGCAGCCTGCTTTGCAGCTGTCCTGCTCTCGCTTGGCCCTGGTCCGGCCCCCATATGCGGCTGCATATGCTGTTTCTCAGAGCCCGGCCTTCCCGCTTCTCCTGAACCCTGGCCTAAGGGCAGCCCCTTTGGCTCAGGCTGTGGTGGGGAGGGCGGGTGAGTGGCCACCGCCCAGTGCTCGTTCATCAGAGCATCGGGATGGGCCAGAGAGCAGCTGCATGATCCCAGGGTGGGCTCAGAGGCATCTTCCCAGGCTTCTGTGTAAAGCTCCTCCCTTAGGTGGGAGATAATGTGGAGCGTAAGCACAGACTCAGCGCGGGCCCTGGGGTTGATCCCGGGCATCCTGCCGAGTGCCCGAGGGTAGGGAGTAGGGGTCCGGGCCTCACATGACTGCTGGCTTCACGGGACTTCCCCCCCCCACCCCCCACCAAGGTGTTCCACAGCCTCCTCAAGGCCCATGCCATGGAGGCGCGCGCCATTGTGAGGCAGGCCATGGCCATCCTGACCCCGGCAGTGCCGGCCAGGATGGAGGACGGGCACCAGATGCTGACCCACTGGACACGCAAGATCATCGTGGAGGAGGGCCACACAGTGCCGCAGCTGGTGCACATCCTGCATCTCATTGTGCAGCACTTTAAGGTGGGTGGGAAGTGGGGGTGGGGTAGAGGGTGGGGGAGGGGGGCCACAGCCACGGGGCCCATCCTGTACCTTGGAGGCATCGGTGGTGCTTTGGTGCTCCTGGTCCCTCTGTCAGGGTGTGTCTGGGTGGGGGGGGGTCCTGGGGAGACGATCCCCAAGCACACTGTTCCCGGAAGGCGGCGTTTGCCTTGTCCGTCAGCAGGGTGGTGCCTCAGGTGCTCCCATTCACTCCAGATGTCATGACTTGCCAAGGGAAGTTGTTGTTGCTCACCCACTCTCTGGGGTTGGTTGCTGTGGAGGAGGCTTACTGCAGGGGCTTTGTGGAGTGGAGAGGAGATGGAGCCGGAAACTTTGATTTACTCTATGGACAGGGCCTCTGCTGCTGGCGTTGGCCCAAGCTCTGAGGGAGTCATTTCCACAGTTTGGCATATGCGAGCCAGGCTCGCCTACCCAGAGAGCTCAGTGTTAGTACTTTTACAGGCAACACTAGAGGCCGGCATACACTGGTAGTGTGTTGGCAGGGGTCAGGGTGATGCCACCTCAGCACACACCTAAGGAAGCAAGTGTTTCTCATTCACCAGTCAGAGTGTGAATGCGAGGTTGTCACGTATGCTTGCGGGGGCGGGGGGGGGTGAGGCACGTTGGGGGGGTGTGCGTGCAGGGCCTGGCCCGGGTCCCATGAGTGATGCCAGCTCCTGCCCCCAGGTGTACTACCCGGTCCGGCACCACTTGGTTCAGCACATGGTCAGCGCCATGCAGCGGCTGGGCTTCACGCCTAGCGTCACCATCGAGCAGCGGAGACTGGCTGTGGACCTGTCCGAAGTGGTCATCAAGTGGGAACTGCAGCGGATCAAGGACCAGCAGGTGTGGAGGGCCGCCCTGCCGTATTGTCTCTGGTGGGGTCTGGACACTGCCCGGGACACGGGCGGTGAGGCTTGGTGTGTGTTGTTGCAGCCGGACTCGGACGTGGACCCCAGCTCCAGCGGCGAGGGTGTGAGCTCTGTGTCCTCATCCATCAAGAGGGGCCTGTCGGTGGACTCGGCGCAGGAAGTGAAGCGCTTCCGGACAGCCACGGGCGCCATCAGCGCGGTAAGACACCAGGGCGGTGGGGAGGGAAGGGGGGGCGAGATCTGAGCGTCCTGTGGGGTGCATCCCTCACACATCCCCAGGAGGAGCTCGGGGGCATGCGCCCCGCCAGGGCGGCCTCCGAGGGGGTCCCGGGATGCCGGGCTGGGTGGGCTCCGGGAGCTTTCACTCTGCGGTTCCCTGGGCTGCTCCTGGTTTGGCTGTTTCGTTCTTCAGCCTCTGGACTGTCCGCGTCCCCCTCCATCTGCCAGTGACCAGGGCTTTCCTCGGCCCACGGGCCTAGCCCAAGGTCCCTGCCTGTGCCCTGGTTGTCCTGCCCACAGTCTCTCTCCTCTCTGCTGGGCGCGTCTCGCCCAGACACACGCCCCCTTTCCTCCAGCCTCCCTTGGTGGAGACTCGGGCTTTCTGCTGTCCCCCGTGCCCAGAGGGCCTGCGGGGTGGGACGTGTTGGGGACTCGCTGGCCTTCCCAGGTGTTCGGGCGGAGCCAGTCGCTGCCGGGAGCCGACTCGCTGCTCGCCAAGCCCATCGAGAAGCAGCACACGGACACGGTGGTCAACTTCCTCATCCGCGTGGCCTGCCAGGTGAGTGGGGCCAGCGTGCTCGTGTTTGACAGCTGCGTGTTTGTATGGTTTTAAACAAAACAATGGTGTGTTTTATCATCAATGGCTTTTTGGCACTGGTGGCCAGGGGTGGCTCCGTCACCCCGGCACGTTTCCTCCGAGCTCTGCGTCTCCCGAGGGTGAAGCAGCCTGAGTGATTTCAGCCATGCACGTGCTTTGTGACTTGGGCTTATTGACCCCTGGAGTGTTTCTAGCTTTCTGTTTTCATATTCCCAGAAAGCAAATGATATTTTTTTAAATTTGGAAATCTTACATTTGTTTTCATAGTCACCAAGAAAAATTGTGTCAGGGCTGGAGCAGTAGCACAGCGGGTAGGGCATTTGCCTTGCACGCGGCCAACCTGTGTTCGATTCCCAGCATCTCATATGGTTCCCTGAGCACCGCAAGGGGTAATTCCTGAGTGCAGAGCCAGGAGTAACCCTTGAGCATTGCCAGGTGTGAGCCAAAAAAAAAGAGGAAAAAGAAAAAAACATTGTGTGTCTCTTGATGTTGAAGAATTCCACATACTGTGTCTAGTGTTGGCCCTGGCAGTGTTCGAGGCCTGTCTGTGATGGGCTGCAGGGAAGAGTCCCAAGGGCGTGGGGTAGGGCTGAGTGGGTGCAGGTGAGCAGAGTGTGTGTCTCTGCAGGTGAACGACAGCACGAGCACCGCAGGCTCTCCTGGGGAGCTGCTGTCCCGGCGCTGTGTGACTCTGCTGAAGACGGCCTTGAGGCCTGACATGTGGTGCAAGTCAGAGCTGAAGCTGCAGTGGTTTGACAAGCTGCTTATGAGCGTGGTAGGTGCCCTCCGGGTCGGCCTCGGCCTCATTGTCGCCCGCTTCATCACTGGCTGCCAGTGGCAGGAAGGGAGTTTGGTTCTGAAATTCAGCTTTTAAGAATTGGGGGCACGTGCCCGGGCTTCAGCGCAGTCAGGCGTTCTGCAGACAGAGTGGTTCTCCTTACCTTGCAAGCTCCTTTGGAACCTTCTGTCATCAGGCAGCGGCGTGAGTGCCATATGTTCTGGGTTTTGCTTTGGTGGATGGAAGTGCCGGCCTCCTTAAATTTCCCGGCATCTGTTAAAGTGCATCTCTCGCCTGATCCCGCTCATTACTACGGCATAACTCAGTTCTGGGGCTGCCTGATGGCCTTAGGAGGCCCAGCGTCTGGCCTGTGAGGCTCTGTGAGCCCCCAGAAGGCATTGCTGCGTGTCCTGGACGCCGGCTGGCCCCTCGGCCTGCACTCTGATGCGGTGGGGAGCAGCCCTCCAAGCTGCAGCCGCATGGGTGCATGACTTGCCAGTTGGCTGCGCACCTCTTCGCTCCTCCCTGAGGATCCGAGATCCTCTCCTGCGGGATGCGGCCCCTGAGTGACATCAGCAGCCCCGTCTCCAGATCACGGGCCCCCGGCTCTGACTTCCTGCCAGGGTCCTGGGAAGGACCCTCCACCCCACGTGTGTGTGTATAAACTGTAGAAAAGGAGCTTTACTGAGCGGGGTTGGTCTCTGCCGCACACTCTGCGCTCTGCCTTTTGTTGTTCCTACTGTACTTTCTCTGCATCTGTGTTACTGCTGTGCCGGCACCCGGCACCGTCTTTTTATCAGTTAGCTCCCCAGTCACATGGAAGAAATCATTCTAGAATAATTTTATTACAGACAAGGCTGGTAAAGGATGGTCACTGCTTTGTGTGGTAAGGTAGGACCAGTGTCCCCTGCCCAGAGGCCTGTCTGGAGGCTGTGGTTCAGGACTTGGTTCTTCTCCTCCTGCACAAGGCCCACAGACGCTGGCCTCTTCACGAATGTCAGTTAAAAATGTTTTTTGGGGGGGAGGGGGGTACACCTGGCTGTATTTATGACTTGCTCCTGACTTTAAGCTTAGAGATCCATTTTGCAAAATATAAAATGTTTCCAACTAAAAGTAAAAAGAGGGGCTAGAGCAATAGCACAGTGGGGAGGCCGTTTGCCTTGCACACCGCCGACCCAGATTTGATTCCCAGCATCCCATATGGTACCCCGAGCACTGCCAGGAGTAATTCCTGAGTGCAGAGCCAGGAGTAACCCCTGTACATCCCCAGGTGTGACCCAAAAAAGGTAAAGGTAAAGGCCCTCTCGTTGTTCGTCGATTTGCTCGAGCGGGCCCAGTAACGTCTCCATTGGAGACTT
>JAOXYA010000016.1:31646858-31672227 GCA_028565675.1 Sorex palustris | reverse complement strand
TACTCTCTCTCTACTTTGATTATATTCAATATTTTGACACCAGACCCACCATTATTATTTGGGATTTTACCCCAACATTCAGATCTGCTGAAAAGACAACAGCAGACAATTTTTTTTCTATTGCTGGTTATGAATAACATATGATGTCGCGTGACGAGCCTCAGAATTTTCATTGAATTACGGAATTTTTCTCCCTCAGGTGCTGTGGCTTTTGAGTTTCGATGATGACAAAAACACTCTGGCAGATGCTGTGGACAAGTACTGCATCGGCGTGCCCCCCATCCAGTGGCTGTCCTGGATCCCGCAGCTGCTCACCTGCCTGGTGGGCTCTGAGGGGAAGCTGCTCCTGAACCTCATCAGCCAGGTGGGAGTAACAGGAGTTCCCAATTAGGCACATAACGGTCTTAGTTTCCCACTCTCAGAAGGGTGTGCGTGCCGTATGTAGCAAATGAAATGGAGACAGAACTTGCAGAGTGAGGCGTGTGGCACTTGGTATAAAGCACAGTTACTTAAGCGAGAGTGTAGGATAAAACATGCCAGCATTGAGAAGAAATCATCAGCATCGCAGGACTAAGATGATCGTTTCTGTGCTTAAATGTGTTGCCACCAAGATGCAAGTGAGCATCTCCAAGGGCGTGAGCTGCTCTCCTGCCCGTGATGGGAATGCCTGAATGTCCAGCACTGGTGATGGCTGCTGTTCTCTGAGCAGGGACATCGCCTGAGTGGGCTGGTACACGGTCCAGCAGGCCTGGAGAACGGATTCCGCCCACCAGTCAGTGGTTTCAGAATATTCCTCCTTTTTGAGGGCCGTGGGGAAGTAGGACCCCAGCTTTAGAAATCCGAGTGCATCTCATCTGAGATCACCACACCTCGTGTCTCTTTCTCATAAAACTCAGTCACGGGGCTAGAGAGAGGCAGTGTAGGTGCTCGGGATCTTGCCTTGCATCTAGCCGTCCCCTGTTTGATCCCGGATGCCCCCGCTGTTGTCACCAAGATTTCAATGGGGCTCAGTCTAGAGAAGAGAACCAGGAACAGCGCCTCCTCTCTGCCGGCGCCCACCCACACCCGAGCTGCGTGAGTGACTGTCAGGACTTTCCCTGAGTGAGTGGAAGCGGGACAGCTGCCAAGGGCTTGCTCCCGTCACTCCCTCCCGCTTATCTTGCTGCGGGTGCAGAAACGCTGTGGTGTCCACAGTTCTGGCTCTGCGGTTGCTCCCAGCGCTTCTCCAGGGAACCATGTGATGCCAGACCTTGAACTCAACCACACACAGAACATACACTTCGAGGTTGAGCTCACCCTTCTGCCCAGAATTGGCTTTATATTCCCTTTGGCTTACGCGCCTCGGTGCTGGCGGGATAGAGCTTATTTGGTGTCACCGTGCCCTCCCTCCCTGTTTTTTGCTGGCTGCCCGGGGTGAGTGGCCTGGCCCCATCCTACTTCCACAGGCGCCAAGGCCTGGGCATGGGTCTAGCCATTTGGCTGTTTTGTGGGAGCCTTAAAGCCCCGGTTTGGTGATTTCCCTTAATGTGGACCTTGAGTTTCGCAGACTGTTACCTTGTGTTAGTTGTCCCCATTCCATGGTGAAGTCACATCCAGACTGGCTGGTATTGTTCATTGTTCCTCTGTTCCTTGCCTGAGGAAGATCCAGAGACTCGAGTTTCTCAAGGCCCCAGTGGACACGCTCTTCGGTCAGAAATGGTCTCCGTCAGGGCTAGTGAAGTGCTCTGTGCGGGGTTTGATTTTGATTCTGAGCCCCAGCAGTGCTCAGAGGCTGTAACCAGCTCGGTGCTCAGGGGTCACTCCTGGTGCTTGAGGGACCTTGCGGTGCCTTCCACATGAACCAGCCCTCAGCACTTGGATCTTTGGAAGCTAAACAAGGAAGTTTCCCTGCTTGGGAAGTAGCCGGGAGATCAGCTGCCTGCTCTGTGTGCCCCTGAGGCCCAGCCCCTCCAGGCCACTCTGGCTGCCTCACTTGAGCTGCCCAGGTCTGAGCACTGCCCCCTCTTCCCTCTCGTCTCCGAGCAGGTTGGACGCGTGTACCCCCAGGCGGTCTACTTCCCCATCCGGACACTCTACCTGACTCTGAAGATAGAGCAGCGGGAGCGCTACAAGAGCGGTAGGTGCGGGGTCCCGGGCTCCCCTCTGGACGCAGCACCTTTGCTCTGGCCACGTCTGGCCTCGGGGACAGGTCAGCCTTGGCCCTTAGCCAGGGAGAGGCCACTTGGGGGGCCTGTAGTCCTAATGACAGCATCCTCTGAGTCGTCCACAAGAAACACCGTCTGTAGTGACGGCTCGCCCTGGGGTCTGGCTCCCTTGGGCGAGCTGTAACGGCCTCCGGTGGGGCCACAGGCGCTGGTGCTTGGTCTCTGTTGCTTTGTTAGTTTTTAAATTTCATTTCCGGTGCCATGCTCGGGTTTCCTACATAAATGGTTCCAGCACCCGCCCTCTACCAGGGCTGCTCCCGCCTCCCTGTCCCAGTGCACCCTCAGCTTGCCGCATTTTGTTGAGGTTTTAAAGAATGTCTTTGGCTGTTGGAAGAATCGGCATACTGATCACCTGACGGATGATAGAGCTTGTTCTCAGAGTAGGAGATGGCTCTTGCGTGGGGCAGATGGACCCGGTCAGAGCTTCCTGTTCCTTCCCCCCAGGCACTCTGAGCATGGAGGTGACCTTTCCCCTTACTCCTGACTCAGCTGCCCCCAGATTCATGCACTCATCATCTGAAGAAAGTGAACTGAAAGTGGAAAATTGGGGCCTGGGTGCTATTTTGTTTCAAACCTATTTCTGACATAGCAAGTGACTCTTTTTAATAAAATACCACTTTACACTTGCGGTTTGACTTTCCCAGATGAACGAGCAGGCCTGGCTGCCGGCGGGTTCTCCGAGCTAGAGTAGGGGTCTTCCGCCCTCCCCCCTCTCCCCCACAGACGTACCAGGGCGCAGCCCCATGCCTCCAACCTGGGTGCCAGCTCTGGCCTTTCTCATTCTGCAGAGCCAAGTCACAGACTTGCTCCCCTGCCCCCGGGCTCCCTGGACCCCCGGCCCGGGTGGAGCGGCCGGTGCTGTGGAGTGGGCATCTCGCTCTCCCCGCCGCGGCCCCCCACCCCCGCCCCGTCTCCTCCCAGCCGGCGGCTGGGCGCGCGTGCTTGGGAGCGGGCGGGGCTGACGCGGGCGTTGTGTGTGTCGCTCTCAGATTCTGGACAGCAGCAGCCCAGCTCAGTGGGTAACCAGTCCCATTCTGCATCAGATCCAGGGCCCATAAGAGCGACGGCGCCCATGTGGCGCTGCAGCCGCATCATGCACATGCAGCGGGAGCTCCACCCCACCCTGCTGTCTTCCCTGGAAGGCATCGTCGACCAGATGGTCTGGTTCCGGGAGAACTGGCACGAAGAGGTACCCGCCCCGCCCGGAGGGGACGTGGCTGTCCCCCTCGGGGTCGGCCGGTCATTCCGAGTCGGTGTGGTGGTCATGGAGCCCGCCCACGTGGGGCCCCGTCAGTGGAGCAGGAAGCGAGGAGGAGGCGGCGAGAGACGTGACGGAGCCAGGGAGGCTGTTCCCGCCCGGAACCGAGCGCCCGGCTCCATGCACGCCCGGCCCCCTCCTCGGGCTGTTCTGTTGCTGGGAAGCCAGTGGCACGTTGCCGGCTAGCACCCGGTGGCCATGGCATGAGAGAGAGGAGGGGCTGTCCCTGAGCTCAGCAGCACCCAGTGCTGGTGGGTAACCTCAGGCTCTCCCACAGGTGCTCCGGCAGCTGCAGCAGGGCCTGGCCAAGTGCTACTCGGTGGCGTTCGAGAAGAGCGGCGCCGTGTCGGACGCCAAGATCACGCCCCACACGCTCAACTTCGTCAAGAAGCTGGTGAGCACGTTTGGGGTGGGCCTGGAGAACGTCTCCAACGTGTCCACCATGTTCTCCAGCGCCGCCTCCGAGTCTCTGGCCCGGCGGGCACAGGCCACCGCGCAGGACCCCGTCTTCCAGAAGCTAAAGGGCCAGTTCACCAGCGGTGAGTTGGCCGTCCCCAGTCTTCCCGCCCTGGATGCAGTGCATGTGTCTGCGTCGCTGGCCCCGACCCTGTGGCTCCCCCACCTTGGGGTGATGCGTAGAGCCCCCCTTAGCATGAACCCTGGTACACACCCTCACAGCCCACCTTCAGCCCCAGTAACCCAGCAGCAGAGAACGCAGCCATGGGCACAGGAGCCGGGCCACGTCTGTCAGACCCTGCGGCCTCTCTCAGGAAGGGGCGTGGTGGGTGGGTGAATGGTTGGGACTTCCAGTCTTTAGTGCGGGACCCCTTCCCTGCAGCTCTGTGGGTGTCCCCGAGCCTGCCTGCCTGTGGGCCCTTGCCTAGGATGGCCACGCGCTGTCCAGCGTCCTGTGGAATCCCATGGTCACTGTCTGAGCTGTTGGCTGAGTGGCCAAGCAGCCACAGCCCTGACTGCTCTGGGCGCCTGCAGGCGCATCTGGCCAGAATCGTAGCCGTGGTTTCCCAGCACCTCTGGGTCGCAGGCAACTGCCTCCGTAGTCACTCCCCGGGACACTGGCCTTCCCGCGACATGTGACCAGAGCTTTCAGTTCCCACGTGGCGCCTGCATCCCCCTGAGCACCTAGTGGACGTTGTTGTGGAATTCAGGGCTCTCGTTCCTACGGGTTCACTCAGGTGCCCCTGGGACACGCGGTGCCAGCTTCAGGCACATGTAGGCGGCCCTTCCTGCGGCCCCACCTCCCAGCAGGCTTCTGCCCGTCCAGGCTTGGCTCCTGCGGGAGCAGGGCTGGGTGGTCCTTGCCAGTTGTGGGTGGCCCCGGTTCTCGCCTTGCTTGCTGGGCGGGCCTGGGTCGGCCTGGCATCTTGGCCACGGAGGATGCATCAGCCAAGGCGGATGAGACCGTGGAGGAGTGATTCGATGATTAAAGCTGTTTTTCACCTTTTATCTTGAAGATTTTGACTTCAGTGTCCCAGGATCGATGAAACTTCACAATCTCATTTCGAAGTTGAAAAAGTGGATCAAAATCTTGGAAGCTAAAACGAAGCAACTTCCAAAATTCTTCCTCATAGAAGAAAAGTGCCGTTTTCTGAGCAATTTTTCCGCACAGACAGCTGAAGTAGAGATTCCCGGGGAGTTTCTGATGCCGAAGCCCACTCACTACTACATCAAGATCGCTCGGTGAGTGCCCTGCCAGCACATGCCACCCTGCGGGGCCCTCCTCCCTGAGACAGGCTGGGTGGTACTCCACATGGCCAGACTCTCCTTTGGGTCCCGGACATTGGGAACAGCTTCCTATTCCCCCCGTCCCTGTTCTTTGGCTCCCTGCATCCTCCCCACCAGGGCTGGCGGGGGTCAGCATACAGTGTACGCGGGGTGTATCTCAGGGTTGGCCTGTGCAGGGCGTGTCTCGGCATCAGCGTAAGGCCTGTCTCGGGGTCAGTATGTGGCTTGTCCTGGAGTCGGCTTGCAGCTTGTCCCAGGGGTCAGCGTGCGGGCTGTCTGGCAGGTTCATGCCCCGGGTGGAGATCGTGCAGAAGCATAACACCGCAGCCCGGAGGCTGTACATCCGCGGCCACAATGGCAAGATCTACCCCTACCTGGTGATGAACGACGCCTGCCTGACTGAGTCGCGCCGGGAGGAGCGCGTGCTACAGCTGCTGCGGCTGCTCAACCCTTGCCTGGAGAAGCGGAAGGAGACCACCAAGAGGCACCTGTTCTTCACGGGTGAGCCCGCGTGCGTGCATCCCGGGCCCCTCCTGAGATGCGTGACGTGTGTCTGCATGTTTCGTCTCTATGTGTGTGCATGCGTGTGTGTGTATCGAGGCCTTCCCTGAGGTGTGAGGTGTGTGTGTGTGTGTGTGTGTGTGTGTGTTTGTGTGTGTATATGTGCATATGTGTGTCTCAGGCCTCTGCTGAGATGTGTGATGTGTTTGTATGTACATGTGCATGTGTGTGTCCTGGGCCGCTTCTGAGATGCGTAACATGTTTCTGTGTGTGTCATATCTATGTGTGTGCTTGTATTTGTGTGTGTCCCAGTCCCCTCCTGAGACATGCGTGACATGTGTCTGTGTGTTTGTGTTCATGCTCATGTCCCAGGCACTTCCTGAGATGTGTTTGCGCGTGTGTGTGTTGTGTGTGTGTGCATGCACGTGTGTGTACACACACGTGGCCAGCTGTGCCTTCCCAGGGACCCTGTCCCTACTCTGCTGCCCCAGGCCGTCTGGGGGCTTCTCGCAAATGTCACTTTCCAGGGGAGACTTTGAAAAGGCCCCGGTGGCGGGTCCTCCAGCAGCCTCTGTCTCTGGGTGTCGGCGGGCGGCTCCTGCAGCATTTCCAGCTGCCTCTGGCCCTGCTGTGGCTACAGGTCACCCTCACCTCAGCATCCCCGCCTGAGTCTTCCCTGGTGGACAGCTCAGGGCAGGTGCGACCTCTGCGCAGGGCTCGGCTCGGCTCTAGGTGCGGAGTTTTCTCCGCTTCTTCCAGGAGATGACCCTCAGGCACTGGCTGGTGACAGTTAGTCCAGGTCCTGGACGTGGCTTCTTGGGGCCAGTCACACTGGACGTGTCGCGTACACCTGGCTCACACCAAGTCCCCGTGGGAACCGGGGACAGTGGCTGGGTGCCGTGCGCCGTGCGGGCTGGTTTGCTCTTCTGCTCCACAAAATACCATCAGCCAAAGTCCACACCCGCGTCCCACTCTGGCCCAGTGTGGTCCATGTCCACCCATGGTTCAGCAGGGCTTCGGGCCATCTGCTGCTCTTCTGCTGAGGAAACTGAGGCGGAGATGGGCTGGTTGCAGCCCGGGTTCCAGTCTTGGCACCACCTGGTCCCCCGGAGCAAATGTGGCCAACAAATGTGGCCTGAAGATGCAGGCAGGAGAAAGCCCTGGGCACACCCTTTGGTGGCCCCAGGTGCGAGCACTGTCACTGGGAGTACCCCCTGGGGGGCCATCCATACCGCCCTGAGCTCGGCAGCGCTGCCCTGCGTGTAGATGGTGCTGTGCCACTCCTGAGTAGGTCTTCATGGACACTGGGGAGGACGTCGGGTCCCCTGATGAGTCTGACTTTCAGCAGGGAGCCCAGCCTTCTGACACCAGCAGACAAGTTAACATCACCATGTCACTGTCACTGTCCTCCCATTGATTATCGATTTGCTTGAGCGGGCCCAGTAACATCTCCATTGTGGCAATTGTTACTGTATTTGGCATATCGAATACGTCACGGGTAGCTTGCCAGGCTTTGCTGTTTGGATTTGCTGTTTTGAATACTCTCGGTAGCTTGCCAGGCTGTCCGAGAGGAGTGGAAGAATTGAACTCGGGTCGGCCATGTTGGCTGCTTGCAAGGCAAATGCCTACCCTCTGCACTATATTCACCATAGACACTTGATGCTCAGGCCTCACCAAGCAGGCGGGTGGAGCCGGGCCTCTGCTTCCTGGTCAGCCTTGTGGAGAATTGCTGTGTCTCGGGGGCAGGGCCGGGCAGATCAGACACCTGCAGCCGCAGCTGCCACTGGGCCAGGCTTTCCCGGGGGCCATGGTGCCGGGGGTGGCTGCTGACTGCCTCTCCCTCCGCTTCTGCCCCCAGTTCCCCGTGTGGTGGCAGTGTCCCCGCAGATGCGCCTCGTGGAAGACAACCCCTCTTCCCTGTCCCTCGTGGAGATCTACAAGCAGCGTTGCGCCAAGAAGGGCATTGAGCACGACAACCCCATCTCACGCTACTATGACCGGCTGGCCACGGTGCAGGCGCGCGGTACCCAGGCCAGCCACCAGGTGGGTGTGGACTGAGGGGTGCTGGGCGGCCTTTCCTGCCCCCCCCAGGGGTCAGCACTGACCGCCTGACAGCAGCTGACTCTTGGCCACAGCCCTGCACCTTGGGGTCTCCCTCCCTCAGTCGTCACTGGGCCCACCCGCATCCCTGCGCCCTCGACTTGGGCCCCAGGCCAGGTGGCTGAGAATCGCTGAGGCACCCTGGGATTTGGGGAGCAGGATTCAGGGCCATAGTTAAGAAATGAGTCAGAGTGGCAGGTGGGACGGTGACCTGCTGCACCCCCCCCGCCCCCCACTCTGTTTGTTTGCCTCAGGAACTGTTGGCTTTCTGCCCCTCCCCATCCACAGGTGGGAACCTACCTCTGTCCAGGGAAAGGGCGGGGGGGCTGTGGGCATGGCCCAGCTGCGTGTGAGCCCCTGCTGGGCTTTTGGAAGGTCCCAGCAGCTCCTCAGTCTCGGACACTCCAGCCTTGGCTCTCGGGACTTGTTGAGGTTGGCCAGTCCTGAGGACTCTGCATGGTGCTCCTTTCCTGGGAGGCTGTGCTCCCACGACCCGGTGCTGGCCAAGCCACTCAGCACGTCCCTCGGGAACCTGGGGCATGGGCTGAGGTGTTTGTGGGGAGAGGGAGGGCGGCATGGAGCCCAACAGCCGCAGTAAGTGGTACGTGCGAGATCGCCTCAGAATTCTCTTGCCAAGGCGGCAGGTGGTCAGTGAGTTGGGCACTGGGCTCCTGCTGTGACGGCCACGCAGACACATTTCAGGGTGGTTGGAGAATGGCTCCAGGCAGCCTCGCATATGTCTGTCAGTTATACATTCTTTTTGAAGCCGGAGGGGTAGCCCGGGGTTAAGGTGCTTCCTTGCGCCCAGACAGCCCCGAGCCCTGGGTCAGCCCACACCAGCTGGGCACTTTAGATCACAGCACGTGGCCCCTTGCACAGGCTGGCATGCTTGCCTTCGCTCAGTGCCTGGACAGCTCTCCCTCTTCTCCACGAGGTTCTGCACTGGCCCTTGCTGCGGGTCGGTGGCGTTAGTGCTCGGAGCCTCGCAGGGATTATGACTCATCTTCCAAGGCGGGTGCGAGCCCGGGGCTGTGGCTGTGGTTTCAGGTGCTCCGCGACATCCTCAAGGAGGTGCAGAGCAACATGGTCCCGCGGAGCATGCTGAAGGAGTGGGCGCTGCACGCACTGCCCAACGCCACCGACTACTGGGCCTTCCGCAAGGTACTCACCATCCAGTTGGCGCTCATCGGCTTTGCTGAGTTCGTCCTGCACTTGAACAGGCTCAACCCCGAGATGCTCCAGATTGCACAGGTAATGGGGGTCAGACCACCCCCACTTCTCTCCCCCCCCCCCCCGCCTCTCTCCCATGGCCACTGCTGACACCTCTTCTGCCACCCACAGGACACTGGCAAACTCAATGTCGCCTACTTCCGGTTTGACATAAACGACGCGACTGGGGACTTGGATGCCAACCGTCCCGTTCCTTTCCGCCTCACACCCAACATCTCCGAGTTCCTGACCACCATCGGGGTCTCCGGCCCACTCACCGCCTCCATGATCGCCGTCGCCCGCTGCTTTGCACAGCCGAACTTCAAGGTGAGTCAGCTGGCACCATGCCAGACAGCAGTGTGGGGGTGTCCGTCCGCGAGGCCTGGCCCCCGGGGGACCCGCTCACAGTGCCTCCCTCTGGTGGCTGTGACCATGTGTGTGTCGCGGTGGCTTTTTCTGCCGCTGTTAGAGGCGGCCCTTGCTTTCCCTTTCTGCTGTGGAAGCAGTTTTCTCTGGGGAAGTGGTGCACAGTGCGGGTCCGAGGGGTGTGAGCAGGAGAGTGTTGAGCCCCTGGGGGTGCTCTGCGGCCCTGCTCCCACCCGGCCACCCTGCAGCAGGAGCTCCTGGAGTGGGTGGGAGGACAGACAGGTGACAGCTGCCCGGGGTGCTGTGCCCTGCTGGGGTGTCCAGGAAAGGGCCAGGGACGAGACGCTGCCCCTCCCCAGGTGGATGGCATCCTGAAGACAGTGCTGCGTGACGAGATCATCGCCTGGCACAAGAAGACCCAGGAGGACACGTCGTCCCCGCTGTCGGCTGCCGGGCAGCCCGAGAACATGGACAGCCAGCAGCTTGTGACCCTGGTGCAGAAGGCAGTCACCGCCATCATGACCCGCCTGCACAACCTCGCCCAGTTCGAGGGTGGCGAGAGCAAAGTGAGCACCCTGGTGGCCGCCGCCAATAGCCTGGACAACCTGTGCCGCATGGACCCCGCCTGGCACCCCTGGCTGTGACCCCCTGGGCTCTACCTAGCCGGCCGGGCCGGTTCGTCTCAGCGTCCTGCAGTGAAGTTCCTGCTGGTTCCGGTCAGGAGAGGGGTGTGACTGTGGCCGGAACTGTCCACGCTGAGCCGTCAGGACCTGCCCTCCCCCACACTGCCCCCTCCCTGATGCCACAGGTCTGCTCCCCCAGGGTCCAGCCCAGGGCCCCGCCAGCAGCCGTCTCTCACAGACTTCTCCTATCAGTGGAACTGAGAAAGAATCACTTTTTTCTTCCTAATTTAAAAAGAAACAACAACTACGAACATTTGTTCGTTCACTCGGGTCTGTTCACATTTTTATAAATAGGTGCGTTGAGAATGTTCTATCTAAATTTGTACAGTGTGATTTTTTAGAATAAATATTTTATAACAGGATGTGTTGTGGTTCCTTTGTGGTGAGATGTGTCTTCCTTGGCCTCTGGGAGTCCACAAGCTTTGTAGGAAGTTTCTTCACCTCTGCCTGCACCTCCCAGGCTGCGGCTCTGTGACCCGTGAACGGAGGGGTGGCCTCAGCAAGGAGAGATGTCGTGGCCAGCCCGGCTCCCATGCGACAGGAAGCAGCCACGAGGTCGGCCTGCCTCACCAACATCCCAGCTGAGAGGCGTCACCAAACGTGGCGGAAGCTTTGCCCTATGGCCATGGGCCCTGAGGTGGCTACCCTGCATGGAGAGGGACTTGCCACCAGGTGAGCCCTGAGGTCCTGGCGTCAGGTCTGGAGATGGCTCGGCTCCGCTGCAAGCTCATGCTGTCCACCCTTCTCTGGAACCTTCTGGGATTCCGGAATGACACCTTGGGTCTGGAGCCCTGAGGACTGTAGCCGCCACATGCCATCAGCCCTGGTGGCAGAGGTGCCCCTGTGGTCCTTACGTCTCACTGGGACAGCTGTTCTGCCGCCGTCCTCCTGAGGGGCTGTGGAGAGCCGTGGCCAGGCTTGGCCGCCCAACTAGGCACTGGGCTGGTGTCTGGGGGTGGCTCCACTGGGAACGAGAAACATGTCCTAGGCCCAGGCACGCCCTGGCTCGGACCCGACACAGCTGGGAAGCACAGCTTCCGTTTTTCAGTCCACAGCCTCCCCAGCTCCAGCTGGAAGAAGAGCCCCAGCCGTTCCCATCCACACGTGACATTCTGGGCCTCAAACCGAGGAGCGTCGAGCTCGAGCACCCGTGACATAGGCATGGTTGAAACACAGGTCGCAACCCCAGGCCTCCAAAAGCTCCTGGAGGTAAATTCTCTTGTCAACTTGCTCCTAATAACATGCTGAGTGATGATTATGTTCCCCAGGCCAGTCAGAGTCTCAGACCTCCCTCATCTTCTCAGCTCACCTACACCTCAGTCAGTCCCTGGCGACCAGCCGCCTGAGAGGCCCCATCCCACTGCCCGGGGACCGTTCCCAGCAGCCTCGCACTCTCGGTTCTTTTGCGCTGGCTTCACTTGGTCCTGCGGGCCCTTAAGGACACCCCATCCGTGTCCTTCCTCGTCAAGGGTAAGTGGGCTGCCTGCACACGCGGGCTGTGGGCAGTGCTGCTGTGAACGGGTGCCCGCCTGCTGCCCTCCTGCCTCCCCTCGGCGCATGAGCCTTCCACTGTTGCTGACATGTCTTTTTTTTTTTTTCTTATAATAACCATTTGCCTTGCACGCAGCCAGCCCAGCCAAGCCAGGTTTGATTCCTCCATCCCTCTCGGAGAGCCCGGCAAGCTACCGAGAGTATCTCGCCTGTGCGGCAAAGCCTGGCAAACTACCCGTGACGTATTCAATATGCCATACATAGTAACAAGTGTCACAATGGAGATGTTACTGGGCCCGCTTGAGCAGATCGATGAACAACGGGGAAGACAGGACAGGACATAATAACCATCATGGTTCAAGGTGGCATCCGTGCCTCTGGGCTTCAGTTTGCTTTGCCCTCAGCGTCGACGATTTCTCTTTTAGTGAGTGTATTGGCCGTTTGTGCCTCTTACCGGGAAAAAGTTATACTCAGTGTTGGCATCAGAGGGAGTATATGGCAGGTCGCCCTGCACCTGGCCAGCCGGGGTTCAGGCCCCAGCGCTGCATATGGATGGTCCCCCCACCCTGTGAGGAGTGGTCCCTAGACATCCCCAGGTGGCCTCAGACTAAACCTGTGTATTCACTGGCGCCAGGCAGCTGAGTCGTGATGCTCGAGCTCCTTCCTGGTCAGCTTTTCAGGCAGGTGGTAGGGGTGAGGCTCTGAGGTGTGTCCGTGACCTAAACGCCTGACCGTGGCTCACTGCTCTTTCCTCCTGTTGTGTGGCTCGCCTGTCCGTGTATGTGATTGAAGTTCTGACGTGCATGGTTCAACTTATTTTTTTTCTTGCTTGCCCAGGCTCGATGTCTTGGTCCAAAAGACTGGGCCACATCCAGTCCTTTCCTGTTTCTTCCAAGGAGTTTGTTATTTTGGTTCTGTGTGTGTGTTGGAGGGGGGAAGGGGGGCTTTGCAGTGACTGGAAGTTGCATGCTTGGCTGTGGTGCTCACCACTTTGCTGTGCTCATACGTGTCACTGGAGCTCACACTCTTTAGACGGCCGTGGTGCCGGGGTCCCAGGTGCCAGGCTCACCGTGGCGCTGGGGTCCTGGCTGGCAGTACAGAGCATCAGACTTATGCTTTGTCCCCGTTCCCTCTGTTTAGTTCTGATTAGGGCTTTGATTCATTCTCAGTCAAATTTCAAATGTGGTAGAAGGCAAAAGTTCAGTTTAATCCTTTGCCTGTGTCTCTCCATGTCTCTGGGTTCGCTCAGGTTCTGGCGGCCTGTTTGCAGGTTTCATAGCTAACTGATCTGGCTCTCTGACCCCAACCATGTGTATTACTGTCGCTTTGCATTCATTTTTGAAATCAAGTGTGAGACCTACAGCATTGTTTTCTAGGGCATTCTGGCTAGTTGGAGCTCCTGAGATTCCCTAGAAATTTTAGGAGGAATTTTTCTGTCTCTTAAGTGTTTGGGTCTTTGAGGTAGTGTTGGATCTGAAGGTCCTTTCGGCAGTAAAGGCACTGTAATGTTCTAATCCACTCACTGGGGGGCGTCTTCTGGCTTTTATTCACATTTCCCTTAACTTAGTCTCATTATACATCTTTTTCATTATACATCTTTTATCTCCTTGTTTTATTCCTACTTACGTGGGGGTGGGCTAGGCTGGCATGCCAGGATCACCTCAGGGCCCCCATCATAGGCAGGCGCTGCCCACTCAGCCACATTCCCACCCATTATTTTCTAAAGCTGGAGTTTTTTAAAATTTCCCTTTCAGACTGTTCACTGTTAGCATGAAGAAACAGGATTTATTGATTTTTTTTTTGTATCCCACAACTTTGCTAGAAATTTTTCTTTCCTTTAGTTCTAAGACTAAAATTGTGCTGGCTTAAATTTCGTAGGGAGGGGCTGGAGCGATGGTACAATGGGTAAGGCTTTTGCCTTGCACACAGCCGACCTGGGTTTGATTCCCAGCATCCCATATGGTACCCCCCCCCCGCCCCGCCACCGGCACCGCCGGAAGTGATTCCTGAGTGCAGAGCCAGGAGTAGTAATCCCTGAACATTACTGGATGTGACCCCCCCAAAAAATAAAAAAAATTCTTAGGAAGAAAATAATTTTAGCTGTTGGACAGACAGGAACAAGGCATCTATTTTTGTTTCCTGAAGGGATGGGGGAGAGGAGAGGAGAGGCTCCAGAGGTTCAGGGGTACCAGAGTGCAGCTCAGTGAAGCACAGGCTCCGCACCAGCCCCTGGCAACCCAAAAGCCAGAATGGCAGAAGAGGATCATGGGAGATTTAGAAAACAACCAAGGTGTTTGGTGTTGGGCAAGGTGGGGTATGAGGAAAGTGGGAGACCCCGTAGACGTGCGCATCTGTGGGCGCTTACCACCTCAGCCCCAGTATTGCCACTGGGAAGTTTTGTTTTGTTCTGTTGGGCCACCCTGCAGTGCTCCGAGCTGGGTTCAGTGCTTGGGGGACCATGTGGTGCTGGGGGTCAACCCCAGAGCTCCCACATACGAAGCGTGCACCCCACCCCTTTGGCCTCAGCCCCTCAAACTGCTTCTAGATAAAACGGTAGTACTGTGACATGTTTGTGGGAGCCACACCTGAACCATGCTCAGGGCTGACTCCCGAGCCCTCAGGATCACTCCTGGCAGTGCTCAATGCAGGGAATCGACCGCCACAGGCAAGGTCAGCACCTGACGCTACTGCCCATCTGATGTTAATCCCCAGCAACTTCCAGTCTCTCAACCTGCGTTTGTGTTCTAGCACATACAGTAATGCTAACCCCTCTGGTTACAGGGCATTCCTTATAGTCATCTAACCTGTTTGGCTTTTCTCTTATTCCAAAACTCACGAAGGTACAGTGTAAGGACCTATACATTGCATATCCCAGGAGACACATCAGGATGAAATGCAGTTACTAGAGGGCCAGGGGTGTGACCAAGGGGGAAGAGCACTCGGCTCCCAGGCGTGAGGCTCCCAGCTGGATCCCCAGGACTGGGGGCAGCGGAGGCTGAGGGTCTTGTCTTGAACGTGCTCAACCCTGGTTCAATCACTGCACCACGTGGTTCTTCAAGTAGCACTGGGTGTGAACCCCCACCCCCCAGAATCCTCTTGAATTTTCACTCCCATGCCAGCCAGCTGTCCCCTCCTCCCATCATTGCCGGGCTTGTTGTTGATGCATTTAAGTGGTTTCTGACTTTCTTAGGTGTTTCCATTTCACGGAGAAATTCAGTGTGTGCTGTTGTGTTTGCCGGATGCGCAGCAGCTCGTCTCAAGGGACCTCACGCTCCAGCTGACACCAGGGCTCGTGCTGGGGGAACTCGGGGACAGGGCTCAGCTGCTGCTGGAGTGGCCACCTCCAGGCCCGCGCCCCCTCCTCACAGCAGATGCCTGGGCAGTTCCTTGTCCCCGCACAGGGTCTCCCCAGCCCTGCCCTAGCACCCACACCAGTCGATGGTGTCCTGGTTGGGTGTGACTGGCTCGGAGGCTGCAAAAGTGTGGATACCATGGTCAGCCCTCCAGATGGTGCTGTGGCCCTGGGAGAGGCGTGTCACATGATGCTTGACTCCCAGCAGGGGCTAGACCCCACCCAGGCACACATGTCCCTGTCGCATCTCCACACCACTCAACACGCTGGAAAAGTAAAGTTGTGAGTTTATTGCATATGTAACAAAATGACCCTGACCCCTGGGTCCAGCCTGCTGTCCAATCACTGCTTGTCTTGTGTTTCCAGCTGGGTTCCATGACCACATTAAATAGAACTAGTATTTCTTTAAATACTTTTGATTTTTGACATAAAAACAGAACATTAGTGTACAACTTTCACAAAATAAATCAGCAATAAAAACAGTGGGAAGAATAACAAGGATAGCAGCAACACTTAAAAACAAGACATTACAAAATAAATTAAAAAATACATTAGAAAGTGGTTGAGAAACAAAAATAAACCAATTTGTAAATCCATACTATGTTTCAGGAAGGCGGGGCAGCCCGGCCGCGGACCCCCCCACATTCCTGGCACACGGGGGGCGGGGGGGCGAGCAGGGCTGCGGCGTCCCTGAGGGGTGGCTGGTGGGGTGCGCAGAGGGGGAGTGACGGGCTGCACAGACCGTACTGGACCGGGGCGTGACCCTTTGCTGCCGTGTTCTTTGGGGGCGCTGGAGGCCCGGGCACTGCTGCTCTCCACGGTTCTGAGCAGCCCCCCCAGCCCCCCAGTTGCATCTCCACTCGGGGCCGCCTGGCTTGCGGGAGGCGACACCGGGCGGGGGGCAGGTCGGCCTCAGCCCCCGGCCCCTCGGCTGCCACGCGGGTTAAAAGTACGACTCGGACTTCTGTGCAAAATGAGGGGTGCCGAGGCCGGCTGAGGTCAGAGGGAGCTGCCCGCCGTCCCGGTCGGGCCCGGACCCGGGCTGGCTTTGGTCTGTCTAAGCTCCGTTTTGTTGGGGGGTTTCACTGGGGAAACGTTGTGAACTGGATTGATGATGCAGCAAGAGGGACTCTCCGAGGAGACGTTCTACCCAGGATATCCTGAAGAGAAACACCCGGGCTGTGGGGTGGCTGAGCTCCCGCGCGCTGAGAGGGAAGTGCGGGCTTCCTGCCGGGCTGGCGCGGGCAGGGGTGTCTGACTGGACAGCTGTGGTTCGAGCAGGCCTGTGAGCTGCTGAGCTGGAGATGGTGCCTGGGGACTGTTCCCTGAGTAAACAGGCAGCCCCGCACCCGCCCCGACCCTCAGGAAGCTGAGCCCTGGGCCAGGCTGCGGCTCGGCTCGTGGCAGCATCTGGCTCTCTCACCCTGGCCGCGCCACGTGGAGGGTGATGGAAGGGGTGGGAGCACCGAGCCCATCTCCAGCCCCCCACTGCCCCCAGGGAGCGGCTCCCTTCCGCCCAGGTTCCCGGAAGCCCAGTGCTCAGCCAGCTCCCCGGGGAGGATACGGAGCTTGGATCTACGGTGGCCCGTGGCCGCCTCACTCGACAGCGAAGCCGCACGTCTCCTCCACGGCCGTCAGCAGCTTCTCGTAGAGCTTCTCATACGACTCGTAGGGCGGGATGTCGATCCGGTTAAAGCTGGGGGCGGGGAGGGAGGGGGGCAGAGAGCGGGTCACAGAATACTCAATCTACACTGTTTTATGCCCAATACCGAGTCACACACCCCTTCTCTGTGCTCTGGCCCCCTGCACAGTGGGAAACTCCCAGGTATCAATCTCAGAGGGGACGAGTTACCTTTAGCCAGGATTTGAAGACATTCTCACCCCAACCAAACTCCCACCCGGGCCTGTCTGTGCCGCGGGGGGCACGAGGGGCACCAGGGACAGGGCGCTTGACGGCCAGGCCCTGCTGCGCCCGGCGGGATGGGGGACTGTCCCTGGGTGGGGCACGTACCAGGTGTGGGCCTTGGGCAGGTTGTCCGTGTTGGCGTCAATCAGGTGGATGGTGAAAAGCCGCGGCCCTGCGGCGCCTGTAGAGCCTTGCAGACAACGTTCTAGTTAATGCACTTCAGGGGCAGAGCCTGGGCCCCGGACCACCCAGGCCTCCCCATCTGCCGGGGGCTGCGTCGAGCACAGGAACCCAGGAAGAAACCGGGTCTGCTGCGGGCTCGGCGAAGCTGCGGGAAGCCCCTCCAACAGCTCTGCCTGAGCCCCGCAACCCTCGTGCCCAGGGCCAGGGCACCCCCTCGGTTCTGCTCTGGGGAAACCAGCCCCTGGGGCTTTCTGAGGTCAGTGAGGCAGAGGACCCCGCCAGGGACTCGGCCGCCCCGCCCTCTCTGGCGGGCCAGTGGCCCCGCGTCCACATCCGTCACCTTGCAGTGCCTTGAAGCCCTGCAGCGGGACCCGCGTGGAGCCGGTGACAAACTGCAGCAGCCGCGCCCGCCGCTCCTCGTCGAAGGCCTCGACCGCCTGCCAGAACCAGCGCACCACATCGCTGTCGGCGCCGCAGTGCTTCAGCCGCGTGTTGCCCTTCCAGTCCTTCAGGTCGATCTTGTCCAGGCCCCCGATGATGAGCTGCGGGGCGGCCCAGGCCTCGTCAGCAGCCACCCCCCGGCCAGGCTCCGGGGCCTGCATCCCACCGCCCCCACGCCTACCTCCAGCTCCTTCTGGTCGAAGGGCTTCAGCAGGTGCTGGGGGATGAGCTCATTGAAGCCCTTCTGAAGCGCCAGGAACTGGGCCTCGATTCCCCTCATGAACCTCCAATTTACATACAACCTGGAAGGCCAATTCACGCCATGAGCAACCAGCTGGCGCTCGGATTCTCATCCCCTGGGCAGGTCAGTGCCCCCACCAGGTGCCTGCCGGGCGCTGCTCGGCTCGGGCCTCACCACCTCCCAGGGCCTCACCGAACATATTCTTTCTTGTTCTCCTCCGTGACCGGGATGTTCCTGCCATTGGGCTTGAGCTCGTGTTGGAGAATCCTCCCGAAGGCGTTATGCTCCACGCAGAAGGTGTGGTCGAGCACCGGGGTGATGTCGTTCTCCCTGCGAGCCCGACAAGTGGGGCGCCGGTCACCTCAGGGACGCCTGCCTTGCCCTGCCAGCTCTGGAGGGACGATGGCCCGCAAGGTCCCGGCCCCCAGACTGCACAGGGGCAAGGCTGGGCCCCACCTGCTCCTCCCGCTTCTCTAGAGCCATTATGGTTTTAAGCATGTGCGTGTGTGTGTGCATTCCTTCTAGGCTGTGTGTATGCGCGTGTGTGCACACGTGCATTCCTTCTGGGCTGACCAGGCACTCCAGTGTCAAGACACACAAACCGGCCATACCACATCTGGGGCTGCCACCTCTGATAATCTAATGGGAATTCAGGAAACAGAAACTGGCCAAACTGCCAGCAGGCTCAGTGTCTGGCGGGGCCTCGCCTGGGCTGCTGCTCCCCATCCCCACCACAGCCCCGGCCCCCTCGCACAGACTCACAGGATCCACACGAGGCTCTTGTGCAGCTCTGGGTCCACCGACTCCAGGTCTGAGAGCTGGATGGGCTTCCCCAGGAGCTGCTTGTAGAAGGGCACCGTGAAGCCGCCGTTGATGTAGTGGCCGTGGAACACAGCCAGGCCCATGATCCGGCCCACAAAATGGAAGTAAGACAGGTGGTCCTGCAGGGGGCGCCAGAGACCAGGAGCCATTAGTGCGCGGTGGGAACGCGCTGGGTGGAACCCGCAAGCTCCCAGAGACCCAGAGGTAGACACTGGCTGGCGGCTGCTGCCCATGGGAAGAAAGGGGAGGACTGAATCTGCTCCTAGAGGAGCCACTTTCCATGCTCCTGGCCAGCCCTGCTCAGACGCCTTGGAGCAAAATAAAAACGCAAAAGCCCTTCTAGGAAACCCAGGGTCTGTGGACAGGGCCACTGGGTCAAGCCTGGAGGGACCTGCTAAGGCAGCCCTGACCCTACAGCCACACCCAGGGGTGCCCCAGCGACCCCACAGGAAGCAAGTGTGAGCATCTAGTACAGAAGTCACAAGTCACACTCAGCATGTTAGGAAATGTGTGCCAGGTCTGCTCCCTGCTGAGAGCTCATGGCAGACATTGTCCCCCTTGCCCCCACACCGTCCGACCCGCAGCGGCAGCTTCAAAGGCCAGGGAGTCACTTGCCAATTCTGACTCTGAGGACAGAATCTGTGAGCTGCCGCTTCCAACAGCTGTTGGGGCCCCGGGGGCGGCACAGGGCCGAAGGCCCACCCTGGTCCCATCCCGGGCACCTCGACTGGAGTAGCAGCGTGGCCTTGGGCGCCTGCACTGGCCCAGCATCGCTGGGAGCAGCCCCTGGCGCGCCCACATGAGACTGTCACCAATCCTGTCATGATCCCAGAGTGCAAATGGCAATTAAGTGCTCTGAGTAGGTGACTTCTCATGTTCCCCTTGGAACAGCATCCCAACAATCCCGTCATTAGAACTGGAGTGAAATCCTCAACCCCAAAAGTGAGACCAAAACGCAGTGAAAAGCCGCCTCAGCATCAATACTCACGGGGTTGATGGACGAGTCCGGGTTGATTTGCAACATGTAAATATTGTCCGTTGAATATTGGAAGAGGCCATAATACGGGTTCAACATTTCATGACACAATAAATAAAGCCATTCCCTAGGAGTAACAACAAAGAAGCATCTTATGTGTGCTGAATTTAGAGTTTATGTTTTAATAAAAGGATTTATTCCTACATCCTAGAAGACGAACCAGCGAGCGGCGCCACTGAGAGCCCAAGAATTCAGCCGCACAGACTCCTCAGGAAGCGCCCACGGGAACTGCAGCTTCCCGGCCCCAACTCTAGGGGCTGAGACCAAATGGACCCGCAGTCCCCCTGAAGCAGGGAGCTTGTTGCAGTTCACCTGTCATTATGGTTTTCCTGCTACTCTGCAAGATCTCAGATGATGTGGGAAATGATGCAAATATACGAAAAAGGCAAAGCCCCAAAAACATGTTGGTCACACAAACACAAGACACAGTGTGCAGCCTAGAAGATGAAGAGGGCTTAAACCAGCATGTTCTCGATGACTGCAAGTCGGCTTTCTTGGCACTTGTTTCTTTTTGCTTCTGGCTTGTTGTGTTCAATGGACATTATGAATATTTAATGAGAAAGAGCCATTTCCAGGCAGGGCTGGCCTCGCATCTTTCTACCATCAATACAGATCACTGTATAATTTAAAAGCTAGTTTAAAATTCCAAAATACTGTTTTGAAATCTTGATGATACAGAGCAAGCAACAAATTATTTCATAAATCCCTTTATGAATTACTTCGTTTAAAAAAAAGTGGGGAGGGGGCCAAACCGTTCTCAACAGACTAAGATGAGCTGCCCTGCTGAGGCCCTGCAGGCCAGCGTGTCCTGCACAAACACTGAGGCCAGCATTCAAATATTTTTTCCTCAAACACTCCTGCAAATAGCGCGTTCTCATCTAATCAAAAATGCAAATGATTTGACCAAGGACTGTGTGAATGGGTACTTGATCATTGTATAACTGAAACCCAAGCACAAAATTTGTAAGTCTACAACCGTACCTCGTGGTGTTTCACTAATAAAAATTAAAAAAAAAAAAAAGAACTGTGTGAAAATACACAAAGGATGGTAAGGCTGTGACAAGAGAAGAGAGAGGGGACACCCAGGGTCAAGGGCAAAGCGCCCCCAAACGCAGACTTTGGTTCACCCCCAGACTGGAATTTCGCATCCCCTCTCATAAGAACGTTTCCGTGAAAGCTAAAGCACCTGCCATGGTCTCGACGGGCAGTGAGGAGACTCCCAGCGGACACAGCAGATGGGGCTGGGTGACGGCAGCGCTGGAGCAGAGCTGACCACATGATGAGTGTCGGCCTGGAGACCCTCCGGCCTGAGCGCCAGGCCCTGAGCCACACCCAGACCCTCCGTGCGTAAGCGGAACGTGGCAGCCAGGGTTGCCCACACAGAGAGGCGCTCCTGCCCAGGCCCAGGGGATGAGGGGCACGCTACAGAGCAGCTCATGCAGCTGTGGGCTGTCAGGGAGAGCAGGGGCGCCAACTGAAGCAGCCAGACTGGACAAAGGGACACGGCTGATCTGGCCAGGACACGGGCCTTGCCCCCCACCCCGCAGAGTGTTTCTCCACACCGAGACCCACAGCTGCCCAGGGAGAGGCTGCCTAGCACCCCCAGCACCACAGGTCCCAGCATCTCTGTCTGTCTGATTTACTCCAGGATGATGGAGAAATGTCCAACTTGGACCCAAACCAGCGAGACGCTCTGAATGCGTGGGCACGTGCTCGGACGGGGCTGTGCAGGTCCTGACAGCACCCTAGGGGTCTCCGTGCTCGGACAGGGTGGGGGGAGCCTGGGCCGCAGTCCATCCCACAAGCGTGTGCACAGGTTTCCCCAGGGTCTTGCACTGGGCCCACACGGGGCATTGGGATGGGTGGGACTAGCGGGACAGCTGCAGTGAGGAAGGCCAGCCCAGGAGGGGAGGACAGAGCACAGCACGGGATTCCTGCGGACAGGGGTGGCCAGAGGCTCTGTTCTGCGGCAGCCAGAGGCAGGGAGGGGTCAGGATAGGGAGCAGAAGTGCTAGACGGTCATTCGGGGTGAAGAGAGGCAGCTGATGACCTGGTCTGGGACCAAGAGGGGGATCCGGCCAGGGGAGGCCCCCCAGGGAGGCAAAGTGCCTCAGAGCAGCGGCCTTGCTGTTCCTGAAGCTTCTGGCTACACTTTGCTGCCTCGAGTGTAGCCAAGTGGGAGGAAGAGGCCCCGGACAGTGTGGGGCCAGCGTGACCATGGCTGGAGCCCCGGCAGGGGAGCCTGGCCCTGAGGACGCTCAGGCGAGAAAGGACTGGCGGCAGCCACTCCGAAGGGCAGTGGGGACGGAAGCAGGGGGACGCCTTCCCAGTGCTGGGGGAGAGTATTTCCTCCTGGAAGCCTAAGAACGTGTCAAATTATGACATTCTCAGGTCTGGTGCGATAGGGCAGCGGGGAGGGCATTTGCCTTGCATGCAGCTGACCCGGGTTCAATCCCCAGCATCCCATATAGTCCCGTGAGCACCACAAGGAGTAATTTCTGAGTGCAGAGCCAGGAGTAACCCTGAGCATTGCCAGGTGTGACCCTGCCCCCCCAAAAAAGACATTCTCAAACTTGCAAACCTGGAACTCGCCTCCCCGCTCTCCTCCAGAGGCAGTCATCACCCTTGGGCTCCTGGCCACAAAGTGGCAGAGGTGTGGTGGGACGGGGATGGCTCGGGGATGGCGCACATGCACCAGTGGCCATGGGGGGTGGGGGGGGGGCTTTCCAGATCACACCCAGTGATGCTCAGGGCTGACTCCTGGCCCTGTACTCAGGAATTACTCCTGGAGGTGCTCAGAAGACCATGTGGGATGCCAGGGATCGAACCCAGGTCGGCCGCGTGCAGAGCAAATGCCAAAGCTGATGTATGATCGCTCTGGCCCCTGCAACACTTTTTTGGAATCAATCTGCACCAGAATTTCTGACATAAATATGGTGCCAGCACGGGCAGGCAGCCTACCCCTGCTGTGGGGGACGGCTGGAGTGCAGGTTGGGAGGTGTGGGGGGGTGAATTCAGCAAGGAGCTGGTGGGTTGGTGCCTCACCTGGCCACGCCCCCGTAGTCCAGCCCCTCCTCGCCACGGAACTTGACCATAAGCCGCTTCTTCAGGTCTTTGGGCCGCATCTTCATGATCTGGCGGTAAGACTCCTGCGTGGGAAAGCACAGCGTCAGCAAGCAGCCCGCACGTCCTGCAGGCAGACAAGACGGAGCCTGGCCACGGCACTGGACAGTCAGGGACTTCCAAGCCTGCTTCCTGGAGTGAAAAATCCCACGACCCTTAGTGAGACGGGAGGTGAAAGGGGAGACCAGAACATTCACCAAACCCACCAAGAGGCCGGCGGCTCAGACTAACAGCTGCCCCACACCGGGAGGGCCACACCATGATACCGTGGGCATGAAGGCACTGAGGCCCCTCTTGGTGCTTTCAGTGTGCACAGTCCATCCCCGCCATGTCCTCGAGGGGGCCAGGAGGTGGGGGGACGTGATGGCCCTGTCAGCCCTCCTGGACACCTGCTCCTCCTCAGTGCAGGACAGCAGTGGCCCTGCTCGTGAGGGACTCGCTCAGGGTGTCCTTCCTGAGGGCAGGCCTTGAAGACAAGAGGCTCCGGCCTGCTGTGGGGGCACAGTGGGAATCCCATTCTCAGGCACCATCGGCCCCCTAGCTCCCCCCAATTTCCAGACGTGGGAGGAGCCCCTGGGTATGAGTGGTCGCTGCACAGACACTTCCTGCTCCGGCTTCTGGGTGCCACCAGGGCTTCACCCGTCCTTCCCTCTGGAGGGGGGGAGGGGGGCTGGGGGCCCTGGGAAGCTCCTGCCCTCGTCATGGACCTGTGACTCCCCCAGGGAAGGCCACGATTGCCGCCCTGCCGCGAGCAACTCGGTCCATACCTCAAATATCTCTTCTCTGGATACCTCAATGCGGCAGTGACCGGCCTGGGGTTGCTGCAGCGAGAGCTCGTGCCTGAGGACCTTCAGTTTCTGGACCAAATCCCTCTCGTATCGCTGGGCAGGAAGCTCCTCGTCTTCCATAGAGCCCTCGCTAGGCAGCGGCAGCGGCTGGCTGGGCTCCTTGAGTTGGCACTGGTGACTGAACAAAGGTCCATCAGCCCCCCAACCCCGAGCCGTGGGCGTGACGCCCTACCTGCCAGGGAACTGAGGGGGGGTCGTGACAGAGCTCCCACACAGAAGCTCTGCAAAATCAGCCATGGAGGGGGCATCCAGATCTAGCAGCGCCGGGAGGTCGGGCTGCGGATGCCAGGAGCCAAAGCTGGGGCTCCCTCCAGCAGAACATGCACTCAAGCCCTTGGGGCCACCCCAGGCCCTGTGGCGGGAACTCGCTCCCACACGGAAATATGTCCCGAGAGGAGGACAGTGGAGGAGACCCCGGTTCTAACAGCAACGAGGCCCAGAAACTGCTCTGCTCGGGTGTCCAGATGTGCCCGCGTGCGCTGCTGGGCGCGCTGGCAACAGGTGGCAGAACACCACTCGCACTCAGACCCTTCTCCAGACCCAGGGAGTTGGTTGTGCGTAGCCGCCAGTGGGCTCGGCGGAGCCTTACTTCATGATGTGGTGCAGGCGTGGGTCTGTGAACTGCGTGGTCCGGTTATTGTGGTCCACAAAGTAGATGCGCCCAGACACAGTGCTCCGAACCTCCCAACCCGGCGGCAGCGGCCCCAGCTCAGCACAGTTGACGCTGTTCAGGTCTCTGCCGAGAGAGAAGACAGAGAGCTTGGTCCCTCTGAGAACAGGGCCCAGATGACCCTTCAGCAAGGAGCACCCAGGGCCCCTCATGGGAGAGACGGATGCCTCTGCACCACAGGGGCAGCTGACGCCGGAATAAACTTGGCCCTGAGGCAGGAAGTTTCTCTGTTTCAAGCTCCCAGGCGCACAGGCTGGTGTCCAGAAAAGGGGACAGGCCTGACATCTTGATCCCAAGCAGCGAGACTGTGGCTGGGCCTTTGCACCTTCGGGCTGACCTGTGAAGTCAGTGCTTCCCACCTGGGCGCCTGTATCATTCTTTCCTTCCAAGCCAGAGCCGTGTGGGACTGACAACTGACCAACACGTCTTCCCAAACAGCCCCAGTGCTGGGCGGTTTTTCACTGCTGGGTTTTTTGGGTTTTTTTTTTGCTTTTTGGGTCGCTCCTGGTGATGCTTAGGGGTTCTCATGGCTCTGCACTCAGGAATCACTCCTGGTGGTACTTAGGGGATGATATGGGATGCTGGGAACTGAACCCAGGTCGGCCATGCGCAAGGCAAACGCCCTCCCCACTATACTACTGCTCCGGCTCCAGTGCTGCTGCAGTTTCTGACAGCGCAGACTAAAGAGACGCCTCATTCCTTTGCAGGTAATATTTCCGTCTAAGTTTAGAGACTAAACCATCAGTTCAACAAGACTTGGAAAATCAAAGACAGAAAGCTCAATCTCAGATGAAAGAAATCATGAATAAAAAAGAAATGTGCATTACTAGAAAAGTTACTGGGTAGTAATGCTATTCTAAAATGAAAAAGTTGAAAAGGGAAAAACAAAGCAAAACCCAAGGTACCGGAAAAGGGGTCTCTGGCCTGGGCTCAGCTGCAGGGCCTTGAAGAAAGAAAAGAAAAGCTTCACCACCACCCCATGCCACCCCCCAGGGATGGTGCCTGAGGGACTGAGGCAGTAGGGAGTAAGACAAAAGAGATTTACATTTCCTTCATAATGTCTTTGCTCTGGGAAATGTCACTGTCACCTCCTCCCATTGATCATCGATTTGCTCATTTGCTCGAGTGGGCCCAGTAACGTCTCCATCGTGAGACTTGTTGTTACTGTGTTTGGCATATCAAATACATCACG
>JAOXYA010000016.1:31631614-31646758 GCA_028565675.1 Sorex palustris | reverse complement strand
TCTGTAACTGTATCTCATGGTGATTCATATAAATAAACAAATAAATAAATAAAATAAAGGTATGGTTTGAGAGAGATACTAGAAAAGTAATCTTTCCTCTGGAGGTCTATTAACTCTAGTCTCTAACATTTGTTTTGGGGAGATTGATTCCTGAGGGCAAAACTATTGTCTCCAGGATGATCTCCTTGTTTCTTTTCTTCTGTTTCCTTTGTTTTGCTTTTCTCTTCTCTACTCTCTCCTCACTTGAAACATTTTACTATGCTGGGCTGTGGGATGTGGTCCTGTGGCAGAGCACCTGCCTTGTTCACAGGAGGCTCTGAGTTCGATCGTGGGCACCAGCCCTCACGCCAAACCCCATATCGTGGGCACTGCTGCTTGGGACCCTGGCACCCCAACAAAATGTGTGCTCTCTGCTACGCAGGCCTCTGTGAGCAGAGCTGAAGCAGACCGCCCCCAGCAAGCTTACTGGTTTGGTGCTTGAACAGACAATTGACAGTGCAGAAAGGCCAATTTTGAACTGCATTTGAAGACTCAGACACCTGAGTTGGCAGGCGTTCCCAGAGATGAAGGGACGAGAGTTGCTTTATTGGTTTCTGGTTGGACGTTCAGAGATCTTACCCTAATGTGGGTTATTCGGCCACATTTCACTCTGAGTTTCTCCTTGTTTATATGAGATAAATTTTCACGTGACAACTAGGGACAAGTCCTTTGCAATTGGTGCTGGCAGTGGAGAGAGCTCCCAAAAGGAGCAGGGCTTCACAGGCACAGGGACATAAATGTCAAATCCCAGTGAGTCAGAGACTCAATGAGGAGAATGTCTAGTTCCCATTCCCTCCTTCTTTCTGTGCATCTCTTCTAGAAAGTTCCCAGGCTCTCTCCCTGGGGACCCTTTGTCTCATGGGTAACATGGAATCTTGAGTGAGTGCAATGCTGCTTCATGCTGATGGAATGTCACCTCTCTCTCTCTCTCCTCTCTCCCTTTTTCTCTTTCCTCTCTTTCTCCTCTCTTTCTCTTTCTCTCTCTCTCTCCTCTCTCTATCTCCTTCTCTTTCTCTCACACACATTCTATCTGTTCTCCCCCTCTCTCCTTGTAGTGGGATGGGCACTCCTCTGAGTATGCTCAGGAGGCTCAGGGCTCCCTCCTGGTGATTATCTGATTCTCCATCAATAGGGCCAGGGTGTTAAAATAAGGGTTCAAGGGGCCACCCCAGGAGTGCTTGGGCAACCTCCAGGGCTGCATGAGAGATCCTTGAGGACTGTGCAATGCCAGGATTGAAATATGCCTTAACCCCCTCAAACTATCTATCGAGGCTCCACCCACCTCCCCTCGCCCCCCCCCCACGTACCTCCACCCCCTGCTTTTTGAGATTTGTATGTAGCCTTTTTTGTAAGATTCCTCCACATCTTTTTATTACTCGATAACCATCATTATATGCCACCAAATACAAATGTTCACAGTTGTTTATCCATTCATTCACCCACCCTATTGTAGGAAATTATGGTTGCTTCTAATTTTTAGTAATTATAAATAAAACAGTTGTAAACATTTTTGTTCAAGCTTTTTTTGACTTTTGTATTTTTATTTTTATTTATTTTTTTTACTTTGACCTTAGAAAGGGAGCAGATTCTCATCTATCAACATCTAGAAGAACGAGTGACCTCAAGGCCACTTTCTCTAAAACTCTTTCTCATACCAGAGACCTCTTCAGCATTTCCCTCTCAAGAGGGCCCCTTAATCCCCTTGAAAAAAGAGGGGCTCTTTGCCTCTCAAAGCAGCCATTCCTTTGTGGAAAAAGTACAGAAACTACATTCACCCAAGGCAGAGGCTCTCAAATTTCTATGAAGGAGAAACAAGTGAAAACCAGCAGTGTGTGTTAAATGGCATTTGGGGAAATTCTGCAGAAGTTCAAGACAAGAAAACAGTTGGGGAAGCAGCGCAGAATTATAATGGTCAGGGCACTTCAGGGCAAGTACACAATGTGCACATATACCATAAACAGTGCAGCATTTCTGCCCCCACTGGACTGATGTTGAAGCATTAAAGCCTCAGTTTTGTCATGATGACTAGCATGATGAGTCACGCATGGTCTTTGACATCAAGGAGAATTGTAACCAAGACAAGCCATCCACGGTCCCGGTCACGGTCCTCCCGTTGTTCATCAATTTGCTCCAGCGGGCCCAGTAATGTCTCCAACATGAGACTTGTTGTTACTGTGTTTGGCATATCAAATACATCACGGGTAGCTTGCCAGGCTCTGCCGTGCAGGCGAGATACTCTTGGTAGCTTGCCGGGCTCTCCGAGATGGGTGGAGGAATCGAACTCGGGTCAGCCATGTTGTTGGCCTCTTGCAAGGTAAACGCCCTATCCACTGCGCTTTTGCTCCAGCCCAGGAAATGCAAGCATACTAAAAAAGTCAAAGACGAACTTTTGTCATCACCAGCCTCCTAGGTGTCCCTGCTCCGGCCCACAGAGGCCCCCCACAGCTGGCAGCTGCTTCTCTCCAGGAGGAGACTCTGGTCATGGATCCCCAAGAGCTAAGAGACCCTGTGACAGACATCTGTCCCCAGAGCACTGCAATGCCCCCACCCACCGCAGGGTCTGGGTCGGGCCTACCTGGGGACCCGGGGGTCGTGCCACGTGCTGACGCCCGTCTGCGTGTGCAGGAAGTAGACCTGGCCCTGCACCGTGGTTCTCTGCTCTGCACGGGGAGGGAGACACAGTTCAGGAGTAGTCAGGAGGGGAGAGCCCCAGTCCCCGGGGGAGCCAGGCGTGGACATGGGCACGGGGACAGCCTACGTCTGACGCGGCCAGCTCTCTCTCACCGTAGCCTTCAGGAAGGTCCGGCGACTGGTGACCGTGTGGCCGGTTCTGAGGCGTCTGGAGGGACCCCCGGGTCTCGGGATTCCGCAGCCGTTGGGTCAGCAGTCTCTGGTCCTGACTGGGGGACCCCACGAGCCTGCAGCCCCCCGCGCCAGCCGCGGCCCCGGGCCCGTCTGTGTAGGGCGCTGGCTCCTCCAGGAAGCAGCTGAGCGGCCGGCCCGGGCCCGAGTCCTCGCACACAGTCCTGGAAGCGAGCAGGGCACAGTGGGCACCTGGGGAGGCAGCCTCGCCCTCCACACAGGTCACTTGCTCCATGGGCCCAGAGGGGCTGCGCTCTCCCGAAGGCCGGCAGTGCCCTTGCCTGAGTGAAACCCAGTCCCCACGCCACCCGTCAACTCTGAAGACAACTGCAGAATCGCCCAGACAGCCCCTCTGCTCTCTGTGTGAGGGGACAGTCAGAGGCAGTTCCTGGGCAGGAGCTGTCCCAGCAGAGCGCATGTCCCCCCCGGGGCAAATGCCACTGAAGATGTACCCACGACACAACTGCAGCCATCCAGCTTCCTGCCCTCCGGGACACTCTACCTCAGCACAGGCCATCAAAGACTGGGCTATGCCCAGAGCACACCATTTCGGGGTCCCCTGCAGCAGCGGCCAGGCTCCCCGCCCCTCTGAAGGGGTTTCATCATCGTGCCTTTCCAAAGGTGCGCTACTGTGTCAGCCACACTGCCATCGCTGGCCAGCTATTTCCGGTCAGTCACGCCACTGGGACACAGACAAGGCCCACAGCCCGCGGGACAGTTCTGCCCCTATGTTTCTCCTGTTTCTAGATTACAGGCATTTCTCCCTGGGTTGCTTTCCTCATAACATGTCCACTAGGACACAGGGTGACGCCCCCCCCCACCACACTAGGCGGGGGCAGGAGGGGGATACACAGCACTGTCCCCTCAACTGTACAGAGGCTGTGGTCAGCTGGTCACGTGGACAACTCACCCATCTAACAGGCTCGGGGAGCTGTGGTGGGGCAGGGCCGAGATATGGGTGTGAGGGTTCGTATCCCCACACGTATCTAAGGGCTCGTCCAGGTTTGGACTCCCGTGGCTGGACTCCCTCCCCGGCCAACCGGCCTCTTCAGCTGGGATCTTTGGGGCTCGCTCCCCACCCCCAGCAAGGGCTGCTGGCAACACTTACGTACCCTTCATCCTCCAAGAGTCCACGGCAGTCCACCACGGAGCCTCCAGCACCCAGCCTGTCACGCGTCTGTAAACTGACTGCAGCGGGAGAGAACACCTCGAATCACCCAGTGGCACAGAGCACCACGGCGAGCCCAGCAGGAACGCAGCTACCACCAGGTGCCGGCATGCGTGCACACACCCACTTTCTTGCGCCTCCAAGTATGACACCATCACCCAGCTGCTGTGCCCCTGCGTGCCAGTCCTTCCAAACAGGGGAGGAGGGGCTGGGTCTCCTGCTCTCCGGGGAAACAGCAGGACAGTGGTCACTTGCTCTAGGGCACCTATTTTCCTGAGGTATCTGACTCGGGCTTGCTAAGGACAGAGAGCTCAGGGGATGTGCCGAGTCTAGAGGAACCTGAATGTTTACTCTGTTCCCATTAGGCACAAAAAGCCACTCCCGGAGTTACTTCCGTCACCCTCCCTGGCCAGGCACACCCGCTACGGAGAAAAGACAGAATTATAGACAGAAGAACTCTGACAGGAGCGCAGAGAGAAATGGTGGGGAGGAAATGGTGGTCTTTTGGGTCATTCTCAGGTTGTCTCCCACCATTTCCTTCTAGGCTTGATCATGCCAAAGACCCAATACAACACCTGGCAACCTGGGGTCCCAGCCACCCTGGGGTGCTCCCACATGGGAGTCGCGACGGCCTGACAGACACGAGATGGCTGACTGGGCTCGTGGGTAATATATATCCACACACTCAAGGAATCCCCCAGCCAACAATTCACACATCAGTACATTTCTTGATCTTGAGTAATCTAATCCTCCCATATAACATTACAAGGAGTTTAAAAATGGATCTTCTCAAAGAAACTGTTTCTTGACTCTGACATTGTGGCCACAGCGCTTATTATTTGTATCTGAATATAAAACAATGTTATGAATTACACTGGAAGTTATTCCTAAACTGCAGACTGTACCCTAACCAACTCTGGGTGAGAAGATAAAGAGAACTTAGTAAAATAGTGAAAGCACACCAGACGAGACAGGATGAAAGATACGGCCCCGCGCGCGGCTCAGCCTCTGGGTCCTGCCGCTGTTGCTGCCCGTGTGTCTCCTCGGTGATGAGGAGCTGAATGCTCAGTATTGCAAAGCATCTCTTTATACAGACGAGAAGGTTCTTACCCACTATTTGGCCACGAACTGCATCAGTATCTGAGGGATTTAGTTTGCATAGATCCAAACGCTGGTCTGCAAACAAACAATTCAAAACTTAACCCAGGGCAATGGGAACTAGGGAGGAAGGCAGGAATTGTGGATTCAAGTGAAAAATGATGCCTCGTCACCCTTCTTCAGTTGCACTAAGAGGCAGAGGGCACGTGGTTCTTACATCCGGTGTCCTTTAACCTGCTGATGGCATTGGACAGCAGCCGCACGCAGCCCAGGAAGCCAGCTCCCTGCTTCTTGTGAATTTTCTTGTGGTTCCACACGCTGATGGTTATAGAATCAGTTTTCCCAACGTACCTGAAAGCAACGTGTAAGCGCATCTGTAAGTGTATGTGGGTTGGGAAACCCACAGATCTCATCTCTTGACTGTGGGTACAGAAGCCCTTATAATGGAGGTGGCTTCATCTCCCACAGTAGTCAGCAGTCCATGCACACACAGTGGCTACTCACTTCCGTGGGCAGGAGGACGCTGTGTTACCTGTGAAGCGCTGCAGGCAGCCACATTATGCTAATCTTGTAAGGGAGATTTTCTCTATGCCGACAGTTGCATGATCGTACAGGCATACAGAGAACACTAGGCTGCAACTGGGTCTACATACAGCCCACAGGGTCACTGTGCGCTTTAGGAACGAACATAAGAAACTGGTGGTGCAGAGGCTTATTAGTCACACCCAATTTTATTTTTCTCCAGAAAGTGCATTTGTACACCCCCCCCCCCAAAATTTTTAAATCAACAGGAAAGGGTATAATCTAACATTTTACTTAAATTATTGATAAGTATATACTTAATGTGGTCAGTAATAACGATGATACGTGTTTAACATAAAGACTCTACAAGCAGGTTTGGAGCTTTGCTGAAACAGAGCGAGGACATGAACTCTGGCCCTTTTTAAGTGCGAGTGAGAATCAGTGTGACAGAAATAAGTCATAAAATGATGCCACTGCCAAATGCTGTTAGTTTCCATGGGGGGAAGGAGCTGGGTCAAGGCAGCAGTGCCCTGGGGTCGTGTGGCCCAGCACACGGAAGGCCCGGGCACTGGCCCTCGGATTACTTCTCACCCCCAATTTTAGATTAGGCCGTGAGTATACATCTTTTTATCAAAAAGAACTTAACCATCTTTTCTCAATGAAGCACTTCTCTTTAAAGCTTGCTCCCTGCTTCCCTGCTGCCCCCGAATGCCATGGAGAAAGCCCCACTCACAGATCGTAGTGCTGGTTCCACTTGGGGTCCAATGTGTTTTTCACAGTGTCTGTTGAGTGGCACTGCCCAGAGCCGTCCACCACGATCTTTGCGAAGGGGTCCGGGAGCCCTAGGGAAGGCCGAGAGGGCCCGTCACAGGTCTGCGCCCATGGCAATGGGAATAAGAGTGTCCATCCCCTGTGTCCATCCCCGCCCAGTGCAGTCCATTCCGGTTGCTCACAGAAATACACTAAGTCATTTTTATTAAGCTTCCTCGGAAAGAAGGTCCAGTAGAATGTCTCTCTCACGTTTTTACAGGAGAGAAAACAAAAAGCGCAGATTCTCATTTCTGACTCTAACAAGGCTCTTAAGCAGGCAGAAGTGTCCGTGATTCGTGTCTCTAGTTTCTAATGAAGAAAAATCCCCAGAAATCGGGTCACTTGTCCTGGGGAGGGTCTTCTTCCGAAGGAAGCCAGTACCTGCCACATGTAAATCTGCAAAGTTCCTGACTGGCAAAATATGGCGAAGCGAGGGACGCCAACGCCCCAGCCCCTCAAGGCAGCCGGGCAGGGACAACGTGTCCTCAACCAAGCTCGGAGACTGCTTGGAGCAACGTGTCTGTGGGGGCACCTGGCATGCTGGAGCCAAGTTCAGCATCCCCCAGATCTCAGAGCCATCTCCTCAGCCCTTCCAGGTCTTTCCAGTGTTTTTTTATTTGGGGGGGGGGGCACAGATAGCAGCATCCTTTCAGGCCCACTCCCGGCTGTACTTGGGGCTTACTCTTAACTCACACATCCACCTCCACCTGGGTTTGTGCCAGTGTCATTTTTTTTTAAACATGACAAACAGTTGTTCTCAAGCCCAAGCTACTTTACAGTGAGCTGAGAACTCTTCCCCTCCAGCAGAACAGTGCCCCCTGGGCCAGGAGAAACAAGCACCCAGCGTTTCTACCTGTGTCAGCGAGAAATCCTGTGCCTTGGAGCTGAGAGGCCTCTGGCAGCGTCTCAGCAAGTGGGAAATGAATCTGTGAGACTAGGGACCAGAAAGGAGGGGCCCTGGAGGTGACACGCCCGAGGACTTGTATCCGCTCATTACTTACAACTACATGAACATGAACAGTAAGAATCTAAAAGAAAAATAAACCACGGAAGTTTACTTACTGAAGAAATCTTTCTTCGCAAGGTTCTTGGCACACAACACTAAAACAAAACAAAAGAGGCGAAGTCACCATTTATGACAATATTTTCCCACAGCAAGTTAAACCCTGCCCCAGCTCACTTCTCCCCATCAGAGGACAGAGTCCCAAACCTCTAGTGAGGGAGCAGTGAGGTTTGTGAGGACAGGGGTAGCTTCCAGGAACGAGAACAAGGGCAGTCACAGGCAGGGGGCTACCTGCAGTCCCCAAGAGAGCCCTCCTCGTCAGCAGCGTCAGCCCGGCAGTTCCTAGACCCTCTGGCCTCTAGAGCTGCGAGCAGAAACATCTGCTCGTCAGCCACTCAGCCAAAGTCATCCTGTCAAGTTCAGAGATGCTACTCGGTATTTGCAATGGCAAACAACAGGATTCTGAAAATTATCTTCCAAATTTAGTACCACACCAAACAAAAAACTGCCAGAAAGTTTTTCTCCTCTAGCGGAGAGGCAGTACAGGGGCTAAGGCGTTGCCTGCAGGCCCACCCCGGCTGACCCCTAGCAACATTTACAGGGTCCCCTAAGCACCATCAAGAGTGACCTATAAGCACTGAGCAGAAAATAAGCAGCCCTGAGCACCACCAGGTGTGATCTCCGCCCTCACACGCCCCCTTCCCCCCAAACAAAAGCAAAACCCAAACTGTTTTTCTCAAACTGAGAATCAACAAATTCAAAATGCGTTAGCTGAAACTGACAATCTTAGACACACAGATGGATTTGTCAATAAGATCTGAGAGCTGCAGAGGGTCACAAGGAAATCAATTCCAATTAAGCCCTAAAGCATCAACCTCAGTACACGGCCCACAGAACAGTACATTCCCCACAAGGACATGCCGCCGAGACCAGAGCGTGGGGCACACGCCAAGAAAGAAGCACGGCGCAGCTGGAGCAACAGGCCTGCTGGCCCTGCATGTGTCCAGCCCGGGTTCAACCCCCAGCACCCCAGATGGACCCCTGAGCACTGCCAGGAGTGATTCCTGAGTGCAGAGCCAGGAGGAACCCCTCAGCATCACCGGATGTGACTCAAAACCTGGAACAAAACAGGTCACAATGTGCTTTTTAAAAATGCTGCACAACCCGGCTAGGGAAATGGCTGAATGAGCTAAGTGCAGGCTGTTTGTGCGGAAGGTCTAGGTTCAATCCCCCAACACAGCCCAGAGTGATCCCTTAGTACTGAGCTGGTAACAGCACGAAGGCAAGTTTGAGCCTGGAAACTTAAAAACTTAAAAAACTTAAAAAGGAAAAAAGAATGACGCAAAGCCGGCCGGGGTGGTGGCTGCAGAAGCGCCCATGGTTGCCTGCACCAAAGCACCAGAGAATGTTGCCAATGTTGGCAAACACTGAAAAGAAAAAAAAAAGTGATGAATGCTGTTATATTAATAAGGGTCTATTCATTGCTGTTGGGAAGTTTTTTTTTTTCACTAGATCTAGAACATGATTAAAGCTTCACTCCAAGGAAGTCCACCAATGTCCCTTTTTTTTTTTTTTTTTGCTGCTTTTTGGGTCATACCTGGTGATGCACAGCCCCCAATGTCCACCATGGTTTATTTCTTAAAACCATTTTATGTCTCTTTATTTATTTTTTTGTTTGTTTTTTGGGTCACACCTGGTGATGCACAGGGGTTACTTCTGGCTCATTCACTCAGAAATTACTCCTGGCAGTGCTCGGAGGACCATACGAGATGCTGGGAATCGAACCCCGGTCGGCAGCGTGCAGGGCAAATGCCTTACCTGCTGTGCTACTGCTCCAGCCAGCCCCCAAACCATTATGTTTTATCATAAACATAGTTTTCAAAAATATATTGTTCTGCAAAATCTTGGCTTGGTATCTATTTATGCAATAGCTTTAACGAAGACACTAACTCACAGATAGCAGACGCGTTACTGCGTCTGCGTCTGGTGGAGCTGGGGTCAAACCCAGGGCTTCCGCCCCAAGGCCACAGATGTGGCACTACCGACACCATGATCGATTTTATGGCATCATCCTTCTCCAACGTTTCTCTGTAAGAAGTGTTTTCAGTGACTAATCTGTTCAATTTCTGACTTGTCTACTCAGATTTCTTGTATCTTCTATCAGTTTTAGTGATCTGTATCTTTCTAGAATTTTTTAATTTCATCTAAGTTGTTAATTTGCTGTATATAGTTGTTTTCACAGTATTCCCTCTTATCTTTTATTTCTTTATTGTAACAGTTCCTCCTTTTCCAACAGAAACCCGTTCACAGACACAGCTTCTTTCTTGTATCAAGATGATAATTTGTTACAGCTCCTGTTGAGGTTTTATTTCTTGTTTGTCTAATTACAAAAGTAATGCATACTCTTCTTAGCATTTTCCTGACTAATCTCATAGGTTTGTTTTTCTCACTGAACTTGAGAATCATCTGAGCAAGCTAAATGCATTTTTCATAAACTAGAGAGATAGTACAGGGGTTAAGGCATTTGTTCTTGGCTGATCCTGGTTCTGTCCCCGAAACTGCTTAAGGTTCCAAGCACCATCAGGAGTGCAGCATCCCCCAAGCACCGTGAGCTGTGGAGCACTGCCAGGAGTACAGCATCCCCTGAGCACCCCCAGGAATGCAGCATTCCCCAAGCACCCCCAGAGGTGGAGCATCCCCCAAGCACCCCCAGAGGTGGTCCCCCCAGAAAATTACTTCTCAAAGGTGAGGGGGACTTCTTCACAGTACTGAATATTCTCTTTCCTGAATATCACATTTATCAAATTCTTCTTTAATACCATCAGGTGGGATTTTAAAGAATCTCATGAAAATATTCCACATTTCTCACTGTGTTTACTCTTCAGTGTCGCGCTTTGGGAGGGTTTTAAAAACGGGGACGTTTCTCTCTTCACAGCTGCTGCCTCTGTGGATAGGAAAGGTATTCACGTTCTTCCTTCGCATCAGCCGTCCTGTCCTGTCCTGTCCTTCCCCCGAACGGGCCTGTGTCCTCTCACCCCCACTGCGCTCGGGCCTGACACTCTCCATCCAGGAGCCACTCCTGAGCCAGCTGCAGTCGCCCCGTGATGATCTGCTGGGGCCCCGTTTTCTCCACCACCCTCCCCTTGCCTCTTAGGCACCGCTGTGGCCGAGCCTGCTCAGGTAGGCAAGGCGGGCAGTGCTCCCATCCAGGGGGCAACGCGAGGGGAGAAGGTCCCCAAGTACCCTTCGGGAGAGAACAGGCCCAATTTTGTGTGCAGGCCCCTTGGGCTGCGGAGTCCGGTTTCCCGTGTGGGTCCAGCTTGGCCATTCCAGGGGGTACGGGCCATCCCACACACACTGTCCATGGTCATCATGCATCCTGCCTGTCCACACGTCACCAAGATTCAACCTGAGGCTCTGGGGTACACCGAGGGACAGAGTGGGTGAGCACCCTGCCGTGGAGACCCCACCACAACTGCCTCCCCCAGCCCGGCTCCCGTGCTAGTTTCCTGCCACTGGGGAGAAAGGAGAAGCACGTTCAGGCTCTCTCGGCCTCTGGAGGCTCGTGGGAAGTGAACAAGCGGCTATGGAAAAGCAGCTTTGACCAGACCCTGCCCCCAGCCCCAGTCGCCATCAGCAGCCCACTGTCTCGCCCACACCTGAGACATGTGACAACACGGACTTGGCATTTGCTTACACCCACCTAGGATGGTTCTACCTCCTGCCAACGCTCCCTGAGGCAAGACTGATTCTTCCTGACGCCACCAAGTGCCATCTTCCCGTCTCCCTGCCCGAGTCTCCCCTCCCTCCCATGGCCAAACCACGCTCGCTCGCCCCCAAGTCCAAGCGTGGCCTCTCCTCAACTCTGCTCTCCGGGCAGCTGGCTCATCACCCTCTGGGGCGAGGGAGATAAATCCAGCCCATTCCAGGCTTTCGGGGTGCTTCCAGGCCAGGCCCACGCCCTCAGAGGAGCCACCTTCAGGTCGGGCTCTCCCAAAGGCCCCTCGGGTTAATTACACTGTCACTGGTGCCAAAAGGGAAAGTTCAGCTCAAGCTGGCATGGCTTTGCTAAAACTGAGCAAACTGGTTTTTTTTTTTTTTTTTTTTTTTTGCTTTTTCGGTCAGACCCGGCAATCCTCAGGGGTTACTCCTGGCTCTGCACTCAGGAGCTACTCCTGGCAGTGCTCAGGGGACCATATGGGATGCTGGGAATCAAACCTGGGTCAGCCACGTGCAAGGCAAATGCCCTACCCACTGTGCTATCTCTCCAGCCCCTCAACAACTATTTTTGACTACAAAAAAATTTCTCAAATAATTGGAGATAAAAAGAACATGCATCAGGCCCTAGGGCCAGGACAACCAGTTAAGGCACTTCCCATACTAGCCTTGTGCATGGCTGACCCAGGCCCAATACCAGGTTCTACATAAAATCCCTGAACCCCAGGAGGGATCCCTGAGTGCAGAGCCAGGAGTAAGATCTGAATACTCTGGGTGTAGCCTCAAAACAACAATGAATACAACAAACTCTTAGCTAATATCATATTCAATGGCAAAAAAAAATGGATGAAGGCCTTTTCTCTGTGTTTAGGCATAAGACACATACACATCTACTCACACCACTAGTATTTAATGTAGTGGTAGGAGTTCTACCCCATGGCAACTGGGAAATAAAAAGGAATTAACTAAACAGAGCAACATAATAATGGAGGATATTTCTCCATAAATAACTCCATAAATACTGAAAATCCCCAGTGTTAAAACTATCCCATCCTCCAGAAATACACTTGATTTTGCTGAGTATTGAGTTTTATGGTTCCATAAAAATATTAACAGTATTTGTTGTTTACCACTGAAAAATGCAATAGGAACTTTAATAGAGATTGTAGGGCATTTGCCTTGCATGCGACCGACCCGGGTTCAATTCCCAGCAACCCATATGGTCCCCTGAGCACCGCCAGGAGTAACTCCTGAGTGCAGAGCCAGGAGTAAGCCCTTGCATCGCCAGGTGTGATCCCCCCAAAAAACAAAAACAAAAACAATAAACATTTCTAAGAGTGGTTGCCTCCTACTCTGAACCCCATCAGGCGTGGTGCGGTGCTCCTAGAGTATGGATAGGGTGTGTGGTAAGAAGTGTTGCGCAGCCGCATTTGCGGCTATGTGGTTGAGGGCCCTCTTTACCCCGAGCCCCTGTACATGTGTTTGTGTCTGGGCCTAGCCCCGGGATACAGATGAAGCCGAGGCACATTAAGAAAAGGAGCCAGAAATCAGGGATAATGCTTGTGTGTACAGGGAGCCCTGAGTGGCCGGTATTTATGCTCCAGTTCCAATGTCATTAGCGGGAGGGGAACAACATTCTTTGATCACAGGCTTAACTATCTTAATCCAACAGGCTAAACCTATTTACATATCTGAGGGTCTCCATGCACCAGGGTCAGCATCTTTGCTGTGGGTTGGTCCAAAGGGATTATTTCTTGGGGGACAACAAAGAGGAGCAGTCACAGGTCCCTGCAGCGGCTTTCCACCTTGGCGCCAGCTCTCTGGAGTTCAGGGGTCTGTTGAAACAAAACAAAACAAAACAAAACAAAAATGCTGAAAGAAAAGAACCACCTACCTAGTAAAGACACTCTTTGAAAATGAAGGTGGAATCAAGACATTCTCAGAGGAAGGAAAACTAAGAGCGTTGGTCCCCAACATACTTGCCCTGAGAGAATGTCGAGAGCAGGGCAGGGACAGGCAGGAATGAGACGCTCGCCTCAGTTAGAGCTGACTCAGGTTCTATCCCTGGGGTCCCGTAGGGTCTCCCAAACCCTGCCAGAAGTGAACTCTAGGCATAGAGTCAGGAGTAAGCCCTGAGAATAGCCCTGAGAACCCAAAATAAAAAAAGAGTGGGGGGATGAAGGATTAAAGGGAACAGAAAGAAAACAATAAAAGAAGAAAAGAGAATCTGTAACATCAGTTGGTGGGGAGGAAGGGAAAAGACAGTGGGGGGAAAATAAATGTATATACTCCCTTCTTATGAGTTGCTTTAAATCATGTTTGGGGGCCAGAGTGATAGTACAGTGGGTAGCGCATTTGACTTGCATCCAGTCGACCTGGGTTCAATCCCCAGCATCTCATATGATCCCTTGAGCACCGCCTGGAGTAATTTCTGAGTGTAGAGCCAGAACTAACTTCTGAGCATCACTGGGTGGGTGATCCCCCCTAAAAAAAAACCAAAAAAACCCAAAATTGTATTTGATAGCTAAAGAAAAGATCATGGCCCTGGCCACTGTGGACTCTGTGCGTTAGAAGAAACATTTCCCGGAGAGAGTGTCAAGGGAAATAAAAACTACATTGAACTAAATGGAAAAAAAAATTACCCATAACACATCAGGGTTTGTTAGAAACGGCTAATAATGAGAAGAGAATTTATAGCATCAAATGCAAAGGTTATGAGAAGGAAAATCTCAAGTCAATAATGTAACCCCCACCCTGACAGAAGAACAGAGAAAAACGAGAGTCTAATAATCCCCCCCAAACAGAAGTAATACATTAACCAAGGAGATGCAACAGGATAGTCTCTCCAAGAAATGAGTTGAGAAATAGGGACAGTGATGTGTAAAAGAAGGATGTAGGAGCCCAGGCTAACATTCCACCCACAGTGGAAGCTCAACAAAGACGAGACCAGGACAGAACACAGCGGGCCAGGCGCTGGCCTTGCCTTCCATATGGTTCCTGAGCACAGAGCCAGGTGTCAGCCCTGAGCAAAGTCGGGTGTGCGCCCCCCCCAAAAGGATCACAGACTTAAATGTAGGGCCCCAAACCATAAAACTCCCAGGAGAGAACAGAGGCAATAAACCCCTTGACACTGGGTCTTGGCAATGATCACTCTTTTTTGAAAACAAAAAATCTGACGTTTAAAGCAAAGGCAACACAAATGAAAATAAACAAGTGGTTTATTTCCAACCGAAAAGCTCCTGCAAGCGAAGGAAACTATTTACAAAAGGAAAAAGGCAACTTAGGGAGCAAAAATATCTGCAAATCATATATTGGTTGAGAGGTTCAAAACCAAACTTAAGTCAGACAATTCAACAGTGAAACAAAACAAACCCTCTCCCCTCCCCCCAGCATTCATGGCCAGCGATGGCGTTTGAAGGAGGGTGGTGGGCTGGAGTACAGTGGATAGGGGGGCTTGCCTTGTGTGTGGCCCACCCGAGTTCCATCCCCAACACCCCATACGGTTTCCCGAACCCCGGGTTTCCTGAACCCCATCAGGAGTGATCCCCAAGACCAGTGCCAGTCATTGGCCCTGAGCACCGCCAGCATAAATAAATAGTCGAGGGACTGGACAGCCTTTTTTTTTTTTCAAAGAGGAAGTACAATGGCCAAGAGGTACTTGAAAAGTGCTGACCATCATTAATCATTGGTGAACCGCCAATTAAAAGCACAAGGAGATGCCCCTCTGACCTCCTGGGGTCTTGTCCTCAGAGACATGAGAGAGAAGGGCCAGGAAGGTTGTGGACAGGAGCGGAAACTGGATAGTCACAGAGAAAGAGCAGAGGCACCTCGGGGAAATTAAAAAAAGGGGGGGCTGGAGAGATAGCACAGCGGGTAGGGCGTTTGCCTTGCACGTGGCCGACCCGGGTTCGATTCCCAGCATCCC
>JAOXYA010000016.1:31608741-31623709 GCA_028565675.1 Sorex palustris | reverse complement strand
GAAGTGGCTGCGGGCGGCGCGGGGCTCAGAGCCGGGTCGGCGCGTCGACTGCCCAGAGTCCGCGACCGGGGCACCCCGAGGTGAGGGGGGCTTCCCGGAGCTGGGAGGCCAGGGCGGGGCCGGCCGGGGTGAGGGGCTGAAGAGGGGTGAGAAGGTGAGAGGGGCGCCGACTGGGGCCGTCCGGAGACTGGAGGGCGCGGGGAGGGGCGCGTGCAAGCCCGCGCGGCTGCGGGGGTCCAGCCTGGAAACGAGGGGGCTCGGGCTGGACTTTCGGAAGTGAAACGCGGGGGTGCTGAGGGTGGGCGCCGACCCGGGGCGAGGGGGCCCGGGGCAGCCTCGAGCGTCCCCGGCCCTCCGGCAGGCGCCCCGCCCCGCCCTCTGCCCCAGCCGGCCCCTGCACTCTGCCCAGCGCTCGGGGTCCCCCGTTATTTGGGGCGGAGAGGGCCCCACGCCCTGTCACTTCCCCTCCCTCCTCCAGCCTTCCGGGTTGCTCCGCCGGGAAATGAGCTGGCGCCCCCGCCCCGCCCTTGCCCCCTCCCGGCTGCCCTGCGCCCCCCTCCGGCCGCCCCTCCCGGCCCCCCTGCGCCCCTCCCTGGGGCCCCCCCATCCCCTCTGGGGTCCCCCTATGTCCCTTCCTGGCCCCTCTGCTCCCCTCCCCGCCCGCCTCCCCTTCCCCCCACCCCCCACCCCTCCGCCCCGTGGCTGGTCTGGGCAGGTCCGGGGGAGTGATGGGGCCAGTAGGGTCAGTGACGCCCGCAGGGCAGGGCCGAGCCCGGACCGGACAGTGAAACGGCGATTCTGAGCCCGATAGTAGCAGAGCAGCCAGCGGCCCTGGTCTCTGCCCCTGTCCCCCCTGTCCCGTCCAGCCCTCCGCACCCCCTGCCTGAGGAGCCTTTGAGGTTTGGGGGAACCAGGGAAGAGCATCGCCCTTCACCTATCAACTCTCCCCGAGGCCCCGTGTGGAGGGGGCGAGGCCCTTGGCCCGCTGCCCGGCAGTCTTAAGTGCTGTCACTGTCTTGTCACTGTCCCCGGCCCGCCCGTGTGCATCCAGGGTTGGGGAGCTGAGTGTGCCCCACGGAAACCTCTGTCTCTGGAGCAACATCAAAGTCGAAAAAGAGCCTCCAGACCACAGTCCTCAGGGGGCTGTTGTTGGGGGTGGCCCAGATGGCCCCCGGGGGCCCTGCGGGTGCGCCCTCAGCACTGCCTGGCTGTTTGTGCGTTCTGGGTCTTTCCACCGGTCTCCACTATAAAAAGGGTTATTATGAGCCTGTTTGCTTAAAAAAAGAAAGAAAGAAAGTTAGTGACTAGTTTCTTAGCCTGATGGAAGCGTCCAGAGACAGACTGAACCTTTCCAATTCCTGTCCCTGGCCTGAGGCCATCCTGCCCTACCCAGCAGTTAACAGTGTCCAAGCCAGCAAGGCCCCTGAGCTCTGGCCCAGCAGGAGCTGGGTGGGGGTCTTCAGTGGGTGCCCCCTGGGGCTCTGCACCCGGGTTTCTCGCCCAGTCGCCTTGGCTGGGCGGAGGTTGGCTTCCCCGACAGGAAGTTGAGTAACCACTTAGCGCTGGTGTGAAACGGCTCGTGGGCAGCTCCCTGAGCTGCGCTGTGGGGGTGGGGGGGACTTCCCTGAGCACCGCGCCCCACAAGTACAGCCCAAACCGGGTTCCCACACCGCGGACTGCAGGAGCTTCGTGGAGCCTCTTCTAAGACACATGTCGGGGACACCAGGAGCCACTGGCCAGTGGGGAGAGACGCCCATCTGAGCTTAGCACGAGTCGCCAGGGCCAGGCTTTGCTGGGGTCCTGCTGGGGCTGGGACTGTGTCCCCACAGTGTCCTGAGGACACGGAAGGAACAGTGCCTGCTATGGGTGGGGCCCCCCAAAGTAAACATGGCAAGCAGAGGGAGGCAGAATCTGCCACACTCAGACCCAGGCTGTGTCCCCCCTGCCCAGCACAGGGTCTCTGACACCCTGCGTATAAACCACCCTCCAGCTTGGACCTGTCACCCCCACCCCTCTGATCCCCGCCCTGAGCACTGTGTGACTGCCAGGGAACTGTGTATGTGTATATGGGGGGCGGGGGTTCGATGGTGGTTCATGCTTTCCCACCTCACTGTTTGTGGGCTGAGGGCCCCAGCCAGCAGGACAGGACATGGGCTCCTCCTGCTTTTTTCTTCTTGGGTGTCCCCCGCCCCACTCACTGAGGCGAGGTAGAGGTTTACCTGGCAGGGTCACTGACAGTAGAAATCACTTCCCCATTCCCTGGCTGCAGGAGCTGGAGCCCTGGAGAAACCTGGGGGTGGGGGAGGGGGACTGTGACTCACTTCCTCCTTTGGTGGGGGTGAGGGAGGAAGTGAGGGAGGGTGGAGGTGAGGGAGGGTGGTTGAGAGAGTAGGGGTGAGGGGGGGTGAGAGGTGGGGGAAAGGGAGGTGAGGGTGAGGAGGGAGGCTGTGGTCTGCTGCCCTCTGACTCTACTCTGGAAGTTGCTAGAAGGGGGAGAAAGCTGTTCTTTCCCAGGGTAGCTCCTGACTCTGCCCAGAGTGTGGGCCACCCCCTGCCTGGGGCCACAGTCTTCCTCCGGCCCCTGAGCACTTTGGGGTCCCAGGGTTCCGGTGCCTTTCAGTGACACAGAGAACCCCTGCTGGGGAGCTGGACTCTGCTGACCAGGACCTGGCTGGGTGTAGAAATGGGGCTGAGGGCCAGGGCTGAGGCTCAGCATTTGCTTGATCCTCAGTAACTACCCCGCCAAAACTCTATGTGCCAGCCAGGAGGAGTGACTCCGAAAAGGAAGGTTGGAATATGCTGGCGAGAGGTTGATCCCACTAGATCCCCTAATTCTCTGACACGGACAGCGACGGGGAGTCCCCAGCAGGCCACTTCCGGGGTCTTCCCGGCCACGTGAATGTGAATGGAGGGTGGGAGGCCTCAGAGTGTCACCTGGGCTGAGCGTGTGCAAGCGTTTGTGCCTGGTAGCGGGCATCAGTGTGTGCGCGCGCGTATGTGTGTGTAAATGTGAGTCCGTGGGGCTGGAGCAGTAGCACAGTGGGTAGGGTGTTGCCTTTCTTGTGGCCAACCCGGGTTCGATTCCCAGTGTCCCATATCGTCCCCCGAGTACCGCCAGGAATAATTTCTGAGTGCATGAGCCACGAGTAACCCCTGTGCATTGCTGGGTGTGACCCAAAAAGAAAAAAAAAGTGAGTCCGTGTGTGTGTGTGTGTGTGTGTGTGTGTGTATGTGAGAGAGTATGTGTATACGAATAGATGTTTGAGAGCAGGTATGCTTGTGAGTAGGTAGGAGTGCTGTATGTTTGAAAGGGGTGTGTGTGTGTGTGTGTGTGTGTGTGTGTTTGTGTGTGTTTGTGTTTGCCCTGTTCCACGTGGGGATGGCTGCAAATAAAAGCAGGACCTGTGGGTGGCAGGAGGCCATTCTAGGAGTGAGATGCGCCCCCCCCCCCACTTCAACCAGAGCAGCTCTGCCCAGAGGGCATGCAGGGCTCCCTCTATGGAACTGGAGGCATCCGTTCCCTGTGCAAACTGTGACCCCACAGACTGCACAGATCAGCTTTACTGGGGCCAGTCTGTCATTTTGGGCAATGACCTCAGAGCTCGTAGTGCTTAGAGCCTGAGCCCTGGAACATTGGGGCTTGGGGGACCCTATGGGATGCTGAGGATGGAGCCTGGGTCAGTCGTGTCCTACTGGCCGGCCCTGGTTCCCATTTTAAAGACATGAAAGTAGGTTCAGAGAGGGCACGAGAAAGGGGGTGGAGAGGTGGCCCGGGGGGGCAGAGCTCTGGCAGGGGTGACTAAGCATGAAGCCTGAACAGCCCCTGGGCAGCTGAGCCCCCTGGGTGTGGGACCCGATGGCTGTGTGGACTGAGCCCTCGAAGGGATTATATTTTGTTTTCTGGGTTTTGTTTTTGGGCCACACCCACCAGTGCTCAGGGCTCAGTCTTGGTGGTCTCGGGGACCCAGTGGGATGCCAGGGATCCAAGCCAGGTCAGCTGCATACAGGGCAAGCATCCTCCCTGCTGTGCTCTGGCTCCAGGTTCCCCGTCCTCAGGGTGTGGGTGGGCAGCCTGGCTATGCAGTGCCCTGGGCTCCTCAGGTGCAGTGAGGATGGGCACACGGGTGCCCCAGGGCTTTTTGGGGCACTTCTGTGAGGACACAGGGCACAGGGGTCGAAAGGCGGATGAGCACACCCCACCTGGGTCTGTTTCCTGGAGCCTTCGCATCATCCAGTGAGGTGAAGGGGGACACTGAGGCCCAGAAGGGCAGTCCAGGCTCAGGGCTGACTGTGGGTCCCTCCTGCACTGACCATAGGAACCACGTGACCATGGCCTACCACAGCTTCCTGGTGGAGCCCATCAGCTGCCATGCCTGGAACAAAGACCGGAGCCGTGAGTGCCCATCACCCCGGGCTCGGGCTGGCTGCCCGTGTTAGGGTGGCTCTGGGGGGCCTTTAGAAACAGAAGGCCAGACAATGCCCAGGGGGCACCCGCCTGCCCCCCACTCCCGCCCCGCTCTCTCCCCTCAGAGATCGCCATCTGCCCCAACAACCATGAGGTGCACATCTACGAGAAGAGCGGGGCCAAGTGGACCAAGGTGCACGAGCTCAAGGAGCACAATGGGCAGGTGACAGGTGGGTCACCTGCTGGGAGCGGGGGGAGGGGACAGAACTGGCTGGGACCCTTCCTTCGACCCACTCACTGGATCTGGCTCTGCAAATGGACCGGCAGGAAACATGAGCCTTATTTGGGCTTGTCAAGGCCAGTCCTAAAGGAATGTATCACATTAAGTCACTGAAAACTCAGACTTGGGGGCTTCAGGAGAGGCTTGATCCAGCAGCTCAGCAGTCCCACGAACCTGTTTGTTCTTCACTGTCTCCTGGCTCTGCCCTTTTGCACATGCAGTGATTGTTGGGGGGGGGGGGGCTCTAACACCCGGTCAGCTCTAGTGCCAATTCTGGACCCACTGTCCCCCCTACCAACCCTCTGAGGCCTATCGCTGTACAGTGTAGCCTTTATTTTTGTGACTAGAGTCCCTGCACTCGGGGCTTCAGCCTAGTGTCCCCCACCGCGCAGGCATTGACTGGGCCCCCGAGAGCAACCGCATCGTGACCTGTGGCACCGACCGCAATGCCTACGTTTGGACGCTCAAGGGCCGTGTGTGGAAACCCACACTCGTCATCCTGCGCATCAATCGCGCTGCGCGCTGCGTGCGCTGGGCCCCCCAGGAGAACAAGTTCGCCGTGGGCAGCGGTTCCCGGGTCATCTCCATCTGCTACTTCGAGCAGGAGAATGATTGGTGGGTGCCTGGCAGGGGGTGGAGGTAGGACTAGAACACTCCAGAAAGCACTGGGTGGGGTGTCAGGCCCTGCATGACCCCAGGAGGTGTGTCCTATGTAGCCATATGTAAGGGGGGGACAAGGGCCCCTGCAGTTCTGCATGCTGGCATTGGTGCCTGCCCCCCACCCTGACGGTCTCCACAGACCGCTGAACCTGCAGGCCCCCACCTCTCTCCTGGGTCCCAGCTAATGCTGGCAAGAAACATGACTGAAGGCCAGGTTCGAATCCCCCCAGGGGGCTACTAAGTACAGGGCCAGGAGTAGCCCCTGAGCACCACGGGATGTGGCCTAACCACCCCCTCCCCAGCCCCTCAACCCCAGCTCCTCCGGAGATTGCAAGGAAATCTAGGGGGTCCAGAGAGAGTAAAGGGAGAAGGAACTTGCCTCGCAGAGAACTGACCCTGTCCCGCCAGGGGGCGCCCCTGCGCCAGGCGGCCTCCCCCTCCCATACAAGCCCTCTTCCCCCCACAGCCAGTGAACTGTGGCAGAGCCTAGGCTTGTGACAGGGCTGGAGACTGGAGGGACCCAATGTGGGGGTGTAGGGCAGAGGGCAGCCAGAGGGGGGGGCGCCCCATCCTCACCGGCTACCCTGCGCGCAGGTGGGTGTGCAAGCACATCAAGAAGCCCATTCGCTCCACTGTGCTCAGCCTGGACTGGCATCCCAACAACGTGCTCCTGGCCGCTGGCTCCTGCGACTTCAAGTGCCGGTGAGAGCTGGGGCCCTGGAGACCCCATACCCCTCCAGACAGCAGATGGGGCCCCAGGGACCCGCCTCGGGGCAAACCTCATGATTCCCCGCTGGCCAGTCCTGCCTGGGCCCTCGGCTACTGCACCAGAACCCAGAGCCTGCCCCTGTCCAGTCTGTCTGGACACGGGATGAGCTTTCAATACAAAAGCTCACATGGCTGAGCTGGCTGAGACACTCCAGACGCCCCGATGCCTGTGCGTCTCTGAGCTGGGGACCTTGTCTCTGGGCCCCAAACCTTGAGGCTGCGCATCTGCAGGGATCCCCTGCCCCGTGCTCACTTCACGCGTCTCTCTGCTCTCGTGCCTCCCTTTGCCAGGATCTTCTCAGCCTACATCAAGGAGGTGGAGGAGCGGCCGGCGCCCACCCCGTGGGGCTCCAAGATGCCTTTTGGGGAGCTGATGTTTGAGTCCAGCAGCAGCTGCGGCTGGGTGCATGGTGTGTGCTTCTCGGCCAGCGGTGGCCGTGTAGCTTGGGTCAGCCATGACAGCACTGTGTGCCTGGCTGATGCTGAGAAGAAGATGGCGTGAGTGCCAGCCCAGGCGGGTGGGGTGGGGTGGGTGTGCAGGAGGCCGGGTTGGTGACCTCTCTCCCCCCGCTGCAGCGTCGCCACCCTGGCCTCGGAGACGCTGCCACTGCTGGCCATCACTTTCATCACAGAGAATAGTCTGGTGGCAGCGGTGAGTGATGGGGTGCTGTGGCCCGGGCAGGGAGGGCAGGCCCGATCAGGCTATGTGGCAGTCTCCAAGGCATCCCCAGCTGGACTGACCCTTCTTTACTTCCTGCGCCGGTGGGTGTCAGGGACCAGGTCAGCATGTTGCCCGGGCCTGCTAATGTTTCACTGTGCAGAGCCAACCCCAAGGAACTGGGTGGCCCCGTGGAGGAATCAGACCTGGAGAACCAGCTTTGGGGTCTCCCAGAGGAAGTATGAGGGCCGGGCAGGACAGAAGGCCCCGAATACAGGAGTCAGCTCAGCTTTATTGACGCCACCTTGGGGCCTGGGGAGCAGAGACAGCCCTTGATGCTCTTCCCCAAACCAGGCTCTGTTGATGGCTTTGGGGTAAGGTCCCTCTCTGTACCACTGTCCCCCGCCCACTGCAGGGTCACGACTGTTTCCCGGTGTTGTTCACCTACGACAGCACCTCCGGGGCGCTGAGCTTCGGGGGGCGACTGGATGTGCCCAAGCAAAGCTCACAGCGCGGCTTGACGGCCCGGGAGCGCTTCCAGAACCTGGACAAAAAGGCGAGCTCAGAGGGTGGCGCAGGGACCAGCTCAGGCCTCGATTCCCTGCATAAGAACAGCGTCAGGTGAGGGCTGCATGCTGGGGGCACTGGGTGGGGGGGATCCGTGGGTGCAGTCCAGTGACGGGGGTGGAACCTGCGGGTTCACATAGCCTGGGATAGAAGACCTTAAACTCTCCCAGCCCTTCCGATCACAGGGATGCACTGGCCAGCGAATCCGTCTGGCCAGCCTGACCATCCCTTCTGTGGTCATGTGGTTCATGATGGAACTTGGCATCTCTAACTTAAGTTTGGGGGGGGGTCCCCTTGGAAGACAGAGAAGGGGGACCAGCCAGGACCTGAAAGTCCCCTCTTCTCTGCAGTCAGATCTCAGTGCTTAGTGGGGGCAAGGCCAAATGCTCCCAGTTCTGCACCACAGGCATGGACGGTGGCATGAGCATCTGGGACGTGAAGGTAAGTTCCCCTCCCCACACTGCCACCTTCCTGCGTGCACCCCTGATGGGCTGGGGGGTCATACTCGCTGTCACCCTGCTCTCCCCTTTCAGAGCCTAGAATCCGCCTTGAAGGACCTGAAGATCAAATGAGTGTGATCCTGTGAGCCCCGCGCCGGGGCCCTGGGCTGAGGTTGCTTTGCTGAGATCCCCAAGCGAGGATTTGGGGATGCGGGCAGGAGGGGGAGGGCGGGAAGCTTTGCTGACCTAGCCAAGGAATGTGCCTTTTATCCGGGAAATGCTTTACCTACCACAGACTGTTCCCAAGCTCGTGCTGGTCACCAACTGCTTTGAGTACAGAGACAATAAACTTATGCTCACGCCTGCTGTGTGCTAGGCATTTTCTGTGGCTCAGGGCACACCCGTGAAATCCTGGGGGAAGGGGCGACACACCCCCATTGACAGCTGGACCCCAGATAAGGTGCTGGGACCAAACTAGGGGTCTCAAACCTGCTTACCATGCACACCATTCCTTAGCTGCCAAGCCTGTCAAACCCAAGGGCCTCCCAGCTGGGAACCCGCCCCCGGGAGGCCAGCCCCGGGTGCTGCTCCTGGGTGTGAAGGGTCCAAAGACACAGGGCCTTCTAGGGTTCCCACCGTCCCACCAAGCTCTCACACAGCACTTTGTCTTTTTGGCTTGCTGGCCCGGAAGCGTCAGAACCTGAACAAGGTCTGACTTCATGCCCTCTGCAAGGAGCATCCTGAAAAACATTTGGGGTACCTGGGACCTGCATGCTGACCCTCAGCCACTGTGCTCACAGGCCTCCCTCGAGGGTGCAGCAGGTGTGCAGGGGCACTGGGGGACAGGGCTCTGCATGTGGGTGCTGAGGGGTTGTACAGTAATGCCAGCCACGCGGGCCCCACAGGGCGGGTGGTAAGAGCAGAAGCCGAGCCCACAAATGCGCTGCCAAACGCATCTTTGTACGATAATGTGGAGTTTAATCTGCCAAATATACACGTTGGATTTGTGGAGCCTGCTGGGCAGGGGGCTTCTGAAGTGAGCGCTGGCCGCGGTCAGGGCTCAGGCTCCCGGGCGCCAGCCCCCAAGGGCACGCCCAGGCCCTTCGCCGCAGCCCATGCACGGGAGCCCTGCCTGCTCCCGGGGCCAATTCCAAGAACAGCTGCGCGTCACTCTGGAAATGCTGTCCTCCATGTCTGTCCCGGACATCGCAGCCACCCTCCCCAACCCCCCTCCAGCCCCCCAATGATTTCTGTGCCAAAGATGGAGAGGAGACCCCAGGCTGAGGGGGGCTCCTGGCCGAGGGGCTGTTGCGGGGCGCTGGGCACAGGGCGGCGGCTCCATCTCCTCCGGGCCGGGCTACTTGCTCAGGGACAGAGACTGCATCCGCTTTCCGGACAAAGTCGCGTCATCTTTTGCTGCAGGCAGGAGGAGGGCAGGCGTCAGGCCCGGTGCCACTCGAGGAACGCACAGAGCTGGTAGTCTACAGCCACACCCAGCCTGCTGGGGGCCTCCCCTCCACTGAGACCACCAGTGTGAGCCCTTCTCCCTCACTCTCCAGGCAGACCTGAGCCCAGGCTCTCCTGGTGGTGCTGACTCCTGTCCCAAGGCCTGGCTCAGCTGCTCCGCAGCCGCCACCGCCACCACCACCACCACGGGCCCCAGGCAGGGAGGGGACAGCCACAGCCCTCCAGGCCAGCACCAGCCCTGGGGTCTGGCAGGGCAGTGCTCCGGGCACAGTCGGGCTGGGCCTCCTCTAAGACACCGGCGATGTCTTACAGGACACAGGCCAGGCACGCACCTTTCCTCTCCTCCTCCTTCTTCCGGGCTGCCTCTTCCCGCTGCTTCCGGATGATCGCCAGGCGGGCCAAGTCAGCCTTGGCTTGCTCCGTCTTCCCCGCTAGATGCATCTTCATGTAACGCTCTTTTGCTTTCTGCTTCTCGATTTCTTCTCTGTTTGGAGGAAATGGCAGCACAAGGGCCGTTTGCCCGGTCAGCTGAGCCAGAACGGAGGCGTTGTGCTCCAGTCTGGGCCCGTCAGGGAGCTGGAATGGAGGTGTCACGCTCCAGCCTGGGCCCAGGGTGGAGAATGGAGGGGCCAAGTGGCCAGGGTCCCTGGTCAGGGTGCCCCAGACCGAAGAGGTGCAGCCCCCTAGGGGCCAGGCTCCCCCCTACACTGGGATGGGCAGAGCTGGACACAGAGAGGGAAAGTGTCTGCCACCAGCCGGCAAGTTCAAGGGGTGGGAGCTCACGGTTCCCCAGCACCAGGGGCCGGAGGAACTGGTTCCAAGGGGGTGGCAGAACTCACTGCCCGGGGCTAACTGGCTGGCGCAGGGCAGAGGAGAGCCATGCCTGGGGGCTGCTTTGCTGGGGCCAGGAGGGTGACACTGAGTCCCCAACTACTGCAATGCTCAGGCTCAACGCTGTGGCTCTATTTTATGTTGGGTTTCTTGGTTGGCATGTCATCCTTGCTCAGGGGCCATGCTAATCTTCTCTCTTTGGTTCCAATTTTAGTATATGTGCTGCCAAAGCGATAGCACAGCAGTAGGGCTTTTGCCTTGCGCGCAGCCAGCCCAGCCGAGCCGGGTTCGATACCTCCGCCCCTCTCGGAGAGCCCAGCAAGCTACCGAGAGTATCTCGCTCGCACGGCAAAGCCTGGCAAGCTCCCCATGACGTATTCGATATGCCAAACACAGTAACAACAAGTCTCAAAATGGAGACGTTACTGGGCCCACTCGAGCAAATCTATGAACAACAAGAGGACAATATATTTTATATGTTAAATTTTAGTAAATAAATATAGGAAGAGTTAGCAATATGCCAAGCCTTGTCACTATTTTTCCATCATTAATAAAAAATAGCCATTGGAGAAAGAGTAATGAATTGAAATGTTTTTAATTATACAAGCATATCTTGGATATTGTATAGTCCATAACTTCCATTTTACTCATCTTACTGCTGAAATACACAGAATAGATTATTTGTACAAGTCTAACCATATCAGGTTTTAAATCTTAAAAATGATCCACGAGTTCATGCCTTCTAAGATTTGATTAGTCAGTGGCTGAGGAAAAATGGGGACCTAGTTCTGCAGGAACCAACTTCATGTCCTTCCACTGTCACCACATTCTATATTTCGTGGGCAAATCAACCAGGAGGCTTGTGTTTAACAGAAGAGTGAAGAAGAATTGTGCTTCTTATTTTGCTCATTTTGCTATTGACTCAGTGTTGCTGCTATAGTGTGCATTTTCTTGGTCACAGAACACATTTCAATAATTCTTTTTTGAGTGTATTTTTTCACTGCTCTCTCTTTTTCTTCTTTTTGAACTGAATGCGGAAGGGAGAATTCCTGAAAAGGATTGGATGATAAACAATTGAAGTCCAAACCACGGGAAATGTTAAATAAAGCAGACACATCACTTCATGGCCGGTTTCTGGGAGGCATCTGTGCTGAAACTGACTATCACAGCATCACCCATGTGATGTTTTTGCCCTGGTTCAGAATCAAAGTGCCTTGAGGTCAAGCTAGAAGCGATTGAAATGAATCTGAGGCTCACCCTTAAGGTGAAGGTAGTGAAATTGTGACTAGTCATTTAAAAGAAATCTTGCTTACAGGTCATCCTTAATCATCACATTTCAAATTTGTTCAGTCTTCAGATTTGTGCTCATTGAGCTTGACGTGTCCTCAAGTTCAGGGAGCAGGGCTTGTTCATTTGACCATCAAACAAACCATTTTCATAGCCTGGCACACATGAGAATCAAGTCAACCTGGGCTCACATTCACCATGAAAACGATTAAGCCTCCAGCTGAATATTGGCATTCTTCTTTTCACAGACTCCTACCACACCAGACCTCAAGGAACAGTGCATCTGGGTGGATTTCTTAGGTTGGCCTTTCATTGAAATTCTCCAATACAAGGGTTCTTGGGGATCTGACTGACTGACAAACACTTAGTTTTGCTACCTCAGTGCTAAAATGTCATAAGGGGATTACTGATAAGATAACCCCCTGCACTGCACTGCACTGTCCTCCTGCTGTTCATTGATTTGCTTGAGTGGGCACCAGTAATGTCTCACCATTGTGTGACTTATTTTTACTGTTTTTGGCATATCGGATACACCACGGGGACCACCCAAAGAAAAAGGAGGAATAATGAAGACAGCAGTAAGCAAGGATAGAAGAGGACAACATTGTTTAGGAAACTAAAAAAGCAGATAAATCAGTTGTAACTGATTAGATTTCTGGTGGAAAGCAAACCCTTACAATTTCACACTAAGCAAGCAGAGTGGGGGGACTTAGTGAGGGAAGGACACTGGACAAATATGGACAGAAACAGATTCTCCGGTGAAGGGTTTGCAGATTCTCCGGTGGAGGGTGTGGAGCTGGGATGTTTTGTGCTTAAAACTCTACCATTCTGAGTGCTATAAAGTATGTCACCTCAAATAAAATTTAAATTGAAAAAGAGCTGAAAATATAAGACTGTCAAATCATTGCATATTATTGATCTAGAATGAATATACTGTACTGTACTGTCCTCCAGTTGTTCATCGATTTGCTCGAGCGGGCACAGTAATGTCTGCATTATGAGACTTTGTCATATGGAATATGCCATGGGTAGCTTGCCAGGCATTACTGTGAGAGCAAGATACTCTCAATAGCTTGCCGGGATCTCCAAGCGGGGTGGAGGAATCGAACTTGGGTCACCCGGGTAGGCCGCATGCAAGGCAAATGCCCTACCCGCTGTGCTAATCACACCAATATGATATTTTAAAATCTACTGCTTTATAATTAAAGTAAGGATAGATATGCTTTTTGGATGGGGAAACACAGTGTCTTAAACTATATCTAAATTCTCACTGTCCATTTTAGCAAGCCATGAATCAAACATTAAGAAGAAAGAAACGAAAAACAATAGTTTTTATAAATGAGAAGTAAGGGAAATGGCATAGGGGTAGGAGTGTATAATTTACCAGTGGGAACTTGGGTTTAGCCTTGATACCACATGGTTCTTTGAGTACCACTTGCTGTGATACTTTCAAAAAAACCCCTTTCAAAAAAAAATATGGAGATGAACTCTTATGATCTGAGTGTAGTCACTCCAGAATACTGTGATTGCTTTCATTTGTTTTGTTTTTGAATCCAAGTAAATCTGTCTGAGGAGATGCTTGCTTATCTTGACTTAGAAGTTTCACTTGACATCATCTGTGAACCTATGTTTTGTTGAATAAAATTCCTTAAAAAAATGAAATAATGAACATAATATTTGCCATCTAAAAGGACCCAATTATTTTTGAGAGAAAGGAGTGAGTGAAAAAGAAATATCAGTTCCTCAGAAGTCTTCACCTGCAAACACTCATTCTGGAGAACTAGTTACCTAAAATCTTGAGCCCTGCAGGTAAGAAAGGGAGTCTTGGGCTGAAGCACTAATACAGTGGGTAGAGCACTTGCTTACACATAGGGGACCTACTTTTGATTCTTGATACCCCAAACCCAGCCAGGAGTGATCCCTGAGCACAAAGCCTGAGCACCACTAGACAGGTGTAACCCAGAAACAAAGAAAACAAATACAGAGACAATTGACCACAATTCTTTGAAACAAGAGCTAATCTGGGGAGCACATATATTTTAGAATCAGATATTTGCTTTGTAAATGAGCTTAGTGGTTCAAATGCTTCTAAGCAAAAATCCCAAGGACAGGACCTTCTTGTGGCTATGGTTACTGTCTGATATTGCCAATAGTTAGAGTCAGCATTTCAGAATGACTGCTTAAGGTCCCCTTTTAAATGCTGTGCAAATGCCTTGTTCAAACTGAAAACAAGAGTGTCTTAGTTGCTCTTCCCACACCATCTCCTCATCAGATTCCTCATCTCATAAAAGTAAGACTGGTCAATGGACATTTGTTTGTTTGTTTGTTTGTTTGTTTGCTTGGGGGCCACACCCACTAGTGCTCAGGGCTAACTCCTGGCTCTTTGCACAGGTATCACTCCTTGAGGAAGGGTACTGGGTTGGGGAGTCATAAGAGTCTCTGCATGCAAGGCAGATACACTAAACACTGAGCTATCTCCCCAGTTCCAATAATTTTAATGACTCTGTAGGACAGGCCATAAAAATGTTGACAAATTCTCTCTCTTTCTATTCCTCTTGACCTGTAACCATGCTTTAAATTTAGGAGAACATGTCAGAGTAATGGTGCAAAGGACTGGAGTGCATGCTTTGCATGCAAAAGATTAGATTTGATACACGTCACTATATGACCCCCTAAATAAAGTTAGGAACACCTCTGAGTACCAAGCTGGGTAGCCCCCCCATCATTGCCAGATGTGACACCCCAACCCAGACAATAATGATGAATAAATAAAAATAAAGTTAGCATAAAGACTATCTGCTGGTTGAATTTGCTTATTCCTTTCTAACTTCCAGTAAGATGAAAGCCAACTCATTAACATTTTGGTTCAGGCGTGCAATGGCCTCTTGTTACAATCAGTCAGACACTGAGGACTGGTGGTTTAGAAAGCTTGATTTTGCCCCCCAATGTATCTGCTTTAACAGGGGTGCTTCTGGGTACGGTTTGTCACTATAGGAAAAGCTGTGCTGTGCCTTGGAAAAGCTATTTGTTGATGAAACACTAATTATAAAATAGTTACCTCAGAGAACCCAAATGTAATTACATTAAGTTTAATTACATATCATTAATTATATAAAATATTTAAATTGTTATGTTGAATTGTGTGGCACTAGTTGCTGTACATTTTGCTGGTGTGCAGAGCAGATGTGCGTGAAGAGTTTGGATGTCTTCCAGAAGTTAGTGAATTGTAACTGTTTAGATAATCGGAGGCTGATTTCTACCATCTATTGAAAAACAATAGCTACATATTTGCAATGATGCAGCAGTAAAATGTGGCTTAAGTCTAGGTAATATTTTGGTAATTATAGCTTACTATAAGACTTTAAGTTTAATCAGCCAAATGTATGGAAGGCAAAGACTAATTCCTCCTGTAAATCAACAGCAACCAAGCAAAAAATTCTTGTTAATCTTGGGAGAGTCATTCTTTTCCTGCGATGAAACTGATACTGTATTTAGAATACCCAAATTTCAGATTCTAAAGTTAAATCATATACCTCATTCCTAGCCCACAGAGGCAGCCATCTCGGGCCGCTGGATCGCAGCCCAGGCTGCTCAGCAGATCCTTC
>JAOXYA010000016.1:31575943-31588042 GCA_028565675.1 Sorex palustris | reverse complement strand
TCCCTTTTGTTCTCTAGGAGAGAGTTTTAATAAGAATAAACATTAGCCTCGGTTGATGTGGAGATCACAAAAGAAAAATACTGTGATAGCTGGGACTTCTGGCCTAGGTGAGAAATGAGGAAAAAAAACAGTCTGGTTCTGTGACTAGAGAGATAGGACAGCAGGGTGGGTGTTTGCCTTGCACACAGCCAACCCGGGCTTGATCCCTGCATCCCAGATGGGTCCCCCAAGCATCACTAGGAGTGATTCCTGAGAGCAGAGCCAGGAGCACGCTCTGACCACTGCCAGGTGGAGCCCAAAACAAAAACCAAAGAAACCAGGAACAAAAAACAACCATTGTTTTGGGTAATCAGTGTGTGTGTGTGTGTGTGTGTGTGTGTGTCTGTGTGTCTGTGTGTCTGTGTGTTTTACACCATTAACATATCTGGGGCTTGGAGAGAGAGTATAGTAGGAAAGATGCAGCTGCCCCAAGTTTGGATCCCTGGGCACCACCTAATGGTCTCTGAGCATGACCAGGATTGATCCCTGATTTGTGGCTGACCCTAGAAGTCAGCTGCTTTCACTCAGTCCCCTTTGGGCAGCGAGGAGTAGCCCTTGAGCACTGACTGTTGTGGGCCAACCTACCCCAACCCCCACAAAGTCAACCTGATGTACTACATTAAGTTCATGCCCCAAATCAGTTTGTCAGTTCACAGACCCTTTTACTGATTAAGTTCTCCATTGTTCCCTTTCCTTTAAGTGACTACGAGTTGATCTTACAATCTAAACAATTTCTGGTGGGTGGGGGGAGGGTGGTCTTACCAGTGGTGCTCAGGGGCTATTCGTGGCACTGTGCTCAAAAGTCACTTGTGAAGTTGCTTGGGGCATCATAAGTGGTACCAGGGAGTAGGTTCAGCTGTTTGCAAGGCAACCACCTTACTCCCATGTATCTCTCCAACCCTGCCAGGCTAAATGTTTATTTCACTAACAGTCCCCTTGGTTTGTATGTAACGAGTGAAATCATTCGATATTCATCTTTGCCTGTGTGACTTATTTCACTAGCACAGTATCCTATATTTCCATCCAAATTGTTCCAGAGCATGATTTCATGATTTTTTGCAGGGGATGGGGAGGTCCTAGGCAGTGCTGAGGGGACTCAGGGGCTGCTTCCAGCGGTGCTCAGCCAGGTCTCCAGATGTCCTTGTGCTTGGAGCTGCACTGCTGCTCACCCCATTAATGCTGGCACTCATTAGGGCCATGCACAGCAGTGCTTGGGTCACTTTGCAGTGCAGGAACCAAACTTGCGGCCTCATGGCAGGCATCTCTTTTGACTCTTGGTGCCATTTCCCTGCCCCCAGGGGTGCTTTTTTACAAGATGACTAGTACTCCTTGTGAACGCAGGAAGTTTACCAAAGGCCATGATTTCTCTCTAGGGTTTAACAAAAAATATCCCGCATTTTCTGTTAACTATGACCATGCGTCCCAGCAAGCTGTATTAGATTTTGTGTGGGTTGTTTTGGAGGTTAGGGCCTCTTCCTGACTCTGTGCTCAGGAATTACTTCTGGCTATGCTGGGGGACCATATGGGATGCCAGAGATCAAACCCAGGTTGTTCGTACTGTATTGTGGTTCTGCTCCGATTTTGTGTGCTTTAAATGCAGTTTGCAGTCCCCAAAACTACCAATTTTCTCCAGGACTGCGGTGAAGCTAGCCGCTGATTACAAAGAATGCTTGTTTTCCTTTAGTCTCTACCAAACTCAGATTGTTTTGGGGAATCACCAAAGCTCGAATGGTGTTCTATCTTCTCCAGGCAAGATTGGGTTAGTTGCACAATCCAGTGTCATGTTTTATTAAGAATATTTCATACAGCACAAGTGTGCTCAATGTGTGAGTCTTCTGCCCTGGGGTGCTGGGGCCACAGAATGAGCTCCTGCTCTCTGCTCTCACCCCTCTGGCTCCTATTGGCAGCTCAGCCTTCGCTAACCTTTCTCCCTCTCTGGCGGCAACAGTCTCCTCCCGCCCGTCTTGCTTTCCTGGCCTCTGTCCATCTAATGGAATCAGCATGTGTCCATTTGCTGTTTTCTGCCTCAGAATGCCAGTACGAGTGCTTTCTCTGTTTTCCTTCTTCTCTTCAGGCTGCAGGTCTGCGAGCAACGACCTGGATCTCCTTGGGAAGCCAGTTTTGGGTGACTCGGAGTCGGCCTGGTTGAGCTCTGGAAGCCCAGACAGAAACGGGCCTCAGAGCCAGGAGTTGGGGGAAGCAGGCGGCCTGCGCGACCTGGTGGAAAGGTGGCAGGGCCACCCACCGGCAGGGAAGCCGAGGGAGACCCTGTCTCAGAAGAGAGGTCTGGGGGCCATCCCTGACGCCCCCCGGAGGCAGCCCCCAAACGGCGAGCGAGGTCACAGGTGCGGCGACTGCGGCAAGTTTTTCCTGCAGGCGTCCAACTTCATCCAGCACCGGCGCATCCACACGGGCGAGAAGCCCTTCCAGTGCGCCGAGTGTGGCAAGAGCTACAACCAGCGGGTGCACCTGACGCAGCACCAGCGCGTGCACACGGGGGAGAAGCCCTACGCGTGCCAGGTGTGCGGGAAGGCGTTCCGCGTGAGCTCCCACCTGGTGCAGCACCACAGCGTCCATAGCGGTGAGCGGCCCTACGGCTGCAGCGAGTGCGGGAAGAGCTTCGGCCGCCACTCCCACCTCATCGAGCACCTCAAGCGCCACTTTCGAGAGAAATCCCAGAGATGTACGTGTGCCGATGGGGAGGGCGGTGGCCAGGGGTGGGAATGACAACTGCGTGCTTCCTAACCCCCCCCACCCCCCGCAGTGGGTACCCACACCACCACTTCCCAGGGCCCTGGCTCTCATGCAGCTCTGGCTCGCGTGTCAGTCACAGACATTATTCTTTGTCTGTTGTGAATGAATGTGGCTTTTTGCCCATCTTCCCCCTTCTTCAAGTCTAGGATTTTCACATTTTGAGGGGACAGGCACACACCCAGTGGTGCTCAGCTTACTCCTTGCTCTGCACTCAAGGATCACTCCTGGAAATGCTTGGGGGACCATACGGACGCCACGATTGACCTGGAGACAAGTTCTCTACCCGCTGTTCTGTGTCTCCAGCCCCTATTTCGCTATATTTTAAGAGGATGATAGAACAGGAGGTTTGGAAGAAGTTGGGAGATTAAAAACGTGCTCATGACTTAAGGTGGATATTCCAACTAAAATGAACGGATAAAATCTGGAAAAAGCACACACACTGGCAAAACCCAGCAAAAAACTCCTGTAGCGGGTGAAAACCAGTGATTGCTGGCAGGAAAGGTGGCAAGTGGGAGGAAAGGGGAGGTGGAGTTCTCGGGGGACCTATGTAGGGTGCCAGGAATTGAATCCAGGTCAGCTGCATGCAAGGCAAGCACCCTGCCTGTTGTACTATAGCACCTGCCACAAGTTCTACAGAAGAAAACTGAGTGTGGGGTAGTGTGAGTTGATGAAACACTGCTGGAGTCGGAGTCTTAGAGGAGCAAAATGGACAAGACAAGGACGAGGCATCCCAGATGGTCCCCCACAGGAGTAATCCTTGAGCTTTACCGGGCGTGGCCCCCCATTCCCCCCCCCAAAAAAAAACCTAAAAGAATAGACCTGATGACATTTGTGTTGCCTCTTATTCTTTCAGGCAGTGACAAAAGAAGTAAGAATCCAAAATTGAATATGAAGAAGAAACTGCCGGGACTTTCAGAAGCAGCCCTGGAACTTTCAGGAAGAATCCAGAGAAATGTTTCTCCAGAGCCTGACTTTGGAGAAGGCCCAGAACCCCAAGACAAGCAGGACTGCAAGCAGGGGACACCCATGAAAGAGATTCAGGGACAGCCCCCTTCCAAGACACTCAGTTTCAGCGAAGTCACCTACACCCCCAAAAAGTCCTCGGCAGGAGAGAGACCCCATAAGTGTGATGAGTGTGGGAAAAGCTTTATTCAGAGCGCGCACCTCATCCAGCACCAGCGCATCCACACGGGCGAGAAACCGTTCCGGTGTGACGAGTGTGGCAAGAGCTACAACCAGCGGGTGCACCTGACGCAGCACCAGCGGGTGCACACGGGGGAGAAGCCGTACACGTGTCACTTGTGCGGGAAGGCGTTCCGGGTGAGGTCGCACCTGGTCCAGCACCAGAGCGTCCACAGCGGCGAGCGGCCCTTTAAGTGCAACGAGTGCGGAAAGGGCTTCGGGCGGCGCTCCCACCTGGCAGGGCACCTCAGGCTCCACTCGAGAGAGAAGCCCCACCAGTGCCACGAGTGTGGGGAGATCTTCTTCCAGTCTGTCAGCCTGATGGAGCACCAGATGCTGCACACGGGCTCCGGGACTGAGCAGCGCGGCCTGCAGGACAACTCCTACGGTTGGGACCTGATGACAGGAGACCTGAAGGTCGAGCTGCCGGGGCAGCCTCACCAGTGTGATGTGTGTGGCAAGGGCTTCATTTATGCTGCAGACCTCGTCCAGCATTACCGAACTCACAGCCCAGAGCCAGCCTCACAGTGTCGTCTCTGTCCTGAGGGTGTGGGCCAGTGTTCGCACACAAAATCGTCCCCCAAAACTTATTCCAACGCCAAATCCCACGAATGTAGTGAATGCGGCAAGGGCTTCAATTTGAAGTCACACCTTAGTCAGCACCAGCGAATGCACACAGGTGAGAAGCCCTTTCAGTGTAAGGAGTGCGGCATGAGCTTCAGCTGGAACTGTAGCTTCTTCAGACACTTGCGGAGCCACGAGCAGAAGGAGCCCCTCAAGCTGTGAGGGTGTCAGTCTCCCACAGCTGGCCCACGCAGAGGCTGGACCTCAGCCTTCAGGAGCAACGGGGGGTCCATGGTGATCTGTCTGCTGTCCCCTGGAGAAACGCATCCGTCAGCATCTCTGTGCATGAGCATCCTGACAGGAATGAACCTGTGGGTGTGATGGAGTGCGAGGGCCTCTGACTCAGTACCTCGGAACATGAACGTTGGGGAAACCTCACAAAAGTGGTAGGAACCAGCTTGCTTTGTAGTTTCTGCCTTGTGAAACAGCACATCTGTCCAGGGAGGAGCATCACAGAAGAGCAAGCTCTTCAGTACAAGCATTGTTTGGTCCCTCGGTACTGAGCCCTTTCTAGAATCCACTGACTCAGCTTCTAGAATGCTCTGGTCTCTTAAGTATTAAATCCTTTGAAAAGAAATTGACTTAAGGTTTTGTATTTTGGCGGAGTTGGGGCTTGGCGGGTCAGGTTCTGCTTCTGCTGTCTTGTTCAGTCTGCACCTGCTCTGGAGACTCCACCGCCATGTGGTGAGACTTTCCTGGCAGCATGGTTAGCTGGCAGAGTGGGAAGTGACAAAGTCCCGGGGAAACGTGCTTCTGTCACAGCATGAGGGAAACTGCAGGGGAGCAGAGTAGACAAGCAGACGGGGCTGTGTCTGCTGTTCACCCATAGAAGGGTTTTTCTTTTTGGGTCACACCCAGTGGTGCTCAAGGGTTACTCCTGGCTCTGTGCTCAGGAATTACCCCTGGTGGTGCTTGGGGGACCATATGGGATGCCAGGGATTGAACCCGGGTTGGCTGCATACAAGGCAAATGCCCTACCTGCTGTACTATTGCTCGGCTTTACTATCAGGAACAACCTTGTTAACCGTATCTTATTGGAAGGAACCGGGGGAAGATAACGAGGCTGGGCTCAGGTGAGCCTGTGTGAGGGGAAGAGCCCCGAGTAGCAAGGCCTGGTCCTACTGACCACCTGGGTTACAGTAGGTACTGGCTTTCCTGCCCTCCCCCGGCTGCTCCACACCCACAGTGTTTGTTTTGAAATCAAGGTGTGCCCCCAGATAAATGGAACTGCCTTCTTCAGGAGTTGTTATGGTTGTTTCATTTTTTTGGGTTTTTGGTCATACCCAGGTATGCTCAGAGTTACTCCTTCTGGCCCTGAACTAAGGGATCACTCCTGCCCTGGTGTTGCTCGGTGGACCACATGGGATACTGGGGATTGAACCGGGTCAGCCACGTGCAAGGCAAGTGCCCTGCCCACTGTACTATAACTCTGGCCCCAGTTGTCTTATTTCCTGGGTATTTTGGTTATCATGGAGACGGGTGGCTGGGGTTTTGGGCCATATCCAGTGTTGCTCGGGGTTTACTCCTGGCTTCGCACTCAGGGGTCACTCTAGCTAGCTTGGGACCATATGGATTATCAGGGATTTAAACCGGGTCAGGTGGAGCGATAGCACACCAGGTAGGGCGTTTGCCTTACACACGGCCGACCTGGGTTCGATTCCTCTGTCCCTCTCTGAGAGCCCAGCAAGCTACCAAAGAGTATCCCGCCTGCACGGCAGAGCCTGACAAGCTACCCGTGAAGTATTCGATATGCCAAAAACAGTAACAAGTCTCACAATGAAGACATTACTGGTGCCCGCTCAAGCAAATCAATGAACAACAGGGGACAGTGAACCCGGGTCAACTGTGTGCAAGACAAGCACCCTACCTATTGCAGAATTGCTCCAAACCCTTTAGTCTGTTTTGTTTTGGGGCTGCACCCAGCTATGCTCAGGTGTTACTCCTGACTCTGTACTCAGGAATTGCTCCTGCAGTGCTTGGGGATCATATGGAATACTAGGGATCGAACCTGGGTCGGCCACGTGCAAAGATGGTCTCTAGTGTGATGGGTGCACTTGCCTGTTGATTCCAGTTCATCCCAGTCAGGAACACATGAAGACAAGCTCCACCTGCTGTGCTGTCACTCTGGTCTGAGTGTACTTTATTTGAGAGCCAGTGAAACTAGTATAGGGACTGCCCTATACTTCCATTAACTGTGGCAGGAATCTGAGCTGAAATAAATGCATTGCCGAGCAGATGGGGTCAAGCCATGGTTCACATCTAAAGTCACATCCTGGAATTAGGCAGGGAAGAACCCATAGGCCCCTGGATGGTGAGTAACTGAACATAAGGGCATCATTCTGAAAGGCAGGTGGGCAGCCCGGGTACAGATGCAAGTGAAGAAGTGGTAAGAGTGTTCTTTCCCCAAGCTGCCAGTGACTCATTGGAGGAGATTCTGCATCACTACTTCGAATATACATTTATGTGTAAAAGGAACCGACTTTATTAAGTTAAATATTGTAAAAAAATGCCTTAAATACAAAACCACAGTTCAGTAAGACTGTCATTTTGGGGGAGGGGTGGAGGAGTTGGATGTTCCCAATCAATGTTCTGGGGACCACACTCAGAGACACTCTGACCCAGAGGCCAGCTGGTTCAGTAGGCAGGCCTGCTGATGTGCTGTTGCTTGGGCCCAGGGGTGCTGGGTTAGGACTCAGGGCCTCCTCCTGGTAGGCTATGCTCCAGCCCTCTGAGCCGTCTCCCCTCCCAGCCCCACAGATGTCTCTAGTGTGATGGGTGCGCTTGCCTGTTCATAAGTTCATTCCAGTCAGGAACACATGAGGACAAGGCTACACGCATGTCAGGGGCGCTATTGAGTCTGTTTCTTTTCTTTGTCTTTAACCGAGTCAAGATAGAAAATCCGAGCTCACACAAAGAGGTACTTGTGAATGGCAGTAAGAGCAACACGCTCTTTCTACTTAGCAATGGATATTCATCCTGAATCTTAATCCAAAATGCTGACAGGCTTAACGTCTTATAATAATTCTTCAGTGTGAATGATGAACTAAGTTGCAATAATTCATTTTCTTCTCCAGGCACCAAGTTTAACTCAATGATCGATTCTGGGGCTTGAAAAGCAAATGGATCTTTCATCCAAATATTCTCTTTTAATGATGCAAATTTCTCCTCTGGGAAATAGTGACCAAAAGTTTGAGACAGGGAAGTCAGGTGCCGCAGTACCTCTGACTTTATTTCCTGTAAGCAGGCCTCATGAATAACATTCTCCTCGACATGTTGCAATAATGTGGGGAACATGTAGAAGCTTGAGTGAGGACCCTGCAGTCTGTCTTGCCACAACAGTAATGTCTTTTGGAACCCAAGAATATGTTCAAGATACTGAAATATATTACTGTTTCTCCCCTGTAGTTTCAAACTTAATTCCTCAAGAATGCCAAAAACATCACATAAATAAGCCAATTTTGTTATCCAAACGTCATCTTCGAATACCGTTGCCAAATGAAATTGCTTTTCCATGAGGAAAATGTAAATCTCATTCCGGAGCTCATAGACCTTGCTCAGTATTTTGCCTTGCGACAACCAGCGGACTTCTGTGTGAAATAGTAAGTGGGTATGGTTGACTCCGATCTCCGAACAGAATATTTCAAGAAGTCGGCTGTTTAACGGGCTTCCTTTAATAAAATTAACAATCTTCACTGCATTTCTCAATACCTCCATCAGGCTGGGTGGGATTTCTTTGGACACTAGAGCTTCTCGATGAATAAAACAGTGATTCCAAAGAGCACAGCTATGGGTGGCCTCTAACAACTTTTCAATAACTCTGCTGTGTTTTCCGGTCATATATGCTGCTCCGTCACTTGTGATTCCTTTACAGTTTTTCCAGTTTAGCTTATATTGCCCAACAATGCACTTTTCTAATTCAGCAAATAAGTCAAGTCCACTTCGGTGGGAGTTTAAGTTTAGACAACACAGGAGATCCTCTATGAAATCGTCTTGCCACACATATCTGACATAAACCAAGAGCACCGGGTAACTGGCAATGTCTGTGTTCTCATCCAGCTGGATCGCGAAATCGAGCCCAGACTGCAGTCGTGTGATGAGCATGGACTCTAAGTGTTTCGCAATAGTACAGATGCGACGTGATATGGTATTATCACTAAGCGGGATCGTTCTTAATTTATCAGCTGACTTATCGTCAAAAATTGTACGGACCATATCCATACACGCTGGAAGGATAACTTTTTCTGCTGCGGTGTGAGCCATTTTTTCTTTTGCCACACGGTAAGCAACTAAATAGGATGACAGTAAGGCTCTCTCGTTCATAGTTGTGGAGTGGCCAAAACATTGTGGGATTAGCTCGGGGTTACTGCCTTTCCTCTGGAAATGGTCTTCCTCATTGTCCTCTTCCACTTTCACGATCACGAGACCTTCCATCTTCTGGGTGGCCCGGGGAGAAAGACCTGTGGGATCCTTGGATTCGGCGGTCATTATTCAGGTTCAAGAAATAGTGTCACTTGATCCAGCTGAGGGCTGTTTGCAGCACTCGCCTTTCTGTCCTAGGAAGTGGCTCATGAAATCGGCCTTCACTCTCCTGCAGGGTAGGGAATGGTAAGGAGTGTTAAAGTTAGTCTGCTAACACTGCAAACAAGTATTTGTGAAGGCAATTTACCAAATCCAGTAGTGTGACATGGTGTCAAGAGGCTGCCATTCAACTTAGCTCTGTGCCACCCATATCTGGCATGTGAGGCACCAGTGCCTCTTGTACTATGGAAACCTAACAAGGTCCACAACTGTCATTGCCGTTTTACAGATGAAGCAGAGCTCGCAAAGATTAAATAATGTGTCTAGCAACAGAGCTTGTGTGGAAGAGCCAGTATTGAAAACCCAAGTCTGACGCCCAGGGTGCTATGTTGTCATTGCCATCCTGTCACTCTGAGAGTGACCTGGCTGCTGAAAAGTGACCAGTCACAACATGGTGTACGAGCTGAGTCATGGGGCACAGGGAAGATGACTTGTCTGTATTTCTCCCTTCCTGATAACAATTTTTCTTGGGTCGCCATTTATATTCTTGTTTTTTTTTTTTAAATGTAGGAGTACTGCTATTTATTCAGTCACTGATTAGGCTGATTGAATTGGGCATGAACTCCTTTTTTTTAATTTTTTATGATTTTATTTATTGAATCACCGTGAGAGCAGTTACAAAGCTTTCGGGTTTAAGTCTCGGTTATACAATGAAATACCCATAACTTCACCAGAGCCACAAAACCCCAGTATACCCCCATCCCACATCTTCCCCCTACCTGTGGGGCAGATGGTTTCCACATTACTCTCTCTCTACTTTGATTATATTCAAGAGTTTGACACCAGACCCACCATTATTATTTGGGATTTTACTCCAACACTCAGATCTGCCGAAAAGGCAACAGTAGACCATCTGTTTTCTATTGCTGGTTATGAATAACATTTGATGTCACGTGACTGCAGTAGTGGCCGCGCGATTTTGAAATTCCAAAGTTTTAACAAATTTGGGGAGATTTCTGCCAAAACCTGCTGGGTTCCGAGATTTGTTCCAGAGTCTCTGGGATCACGGCCATTAAGCACCTTGATCAGGAGTCAGAGAGGCTGTTTGTGGATGGCGACTTGGGGTCTTGTTGGGGTGGGGAGGAAAGAGCTGGCTCCACCCCCATCCCATGAGGCCCCACGTGTCTCCTCACTGAGAGTCCAAATCTGACTGTCCAGTGGCCTCTGGAGGATGGCGGCCACCAAGCCACAAGGGGGTACAGGCCAAGGCACGAAACCTGGCACTGGTAACCTATTGCAGGAACTTGGGAGTTTTTTGGGTGGGAGGATATGGCCTCCCAAGTGGTTCTTGGGTTCTGGGAGTCACTCCCAGTGATCTCAGCCAACCAGCCTGGAACCACCAGAGCCACACCTGCAGCTCACGCAGCTGGTGGCTGCTGGAAATCCCTTGGCCCCAAGCATTTCTGTTGTCCTCATTTGTGGTGTTTTGGCTCATCATCCCAACTATATTTTCTTTCTTTACTTTCATTTTTGTGACACTATCTTAAATGTCACAAGATTTTTGGTTTTAGGGCCACACCTGGCAATACTCGGGCTACCCTTGGCTCTACACTCAGGAATTACTCCTGGTGGTGCTTGGGGGACCCTGGGTTGGCCGCATTTAAGGCAAGTGCCCAACTCACTCTACTATCCCTGGCCCTAAAGTTTTGTTTTTTTGGCCACACCCAATGGTGCTGGTGGCTACTCCGACTTTGTTTTTTTTTTGGGGGGGGGGGAACGATGCAGGGGACTGAACTCGGACCCCAGCGTACAAAGCCTGCAAACTTATCTCCCCAGTCCTGGATCAAAGTATTGAAGGTGGCAGAGGAGGAATAAACTATTCCCACGGGCTGTACCTCACAGAGGCAGCCTGAGTTTACAGGAAGGGTGCTGTAAACCCAAGATAAATCAAAAACATTTTCTTTTAAACGGGCCAAAGAGTTTTTTTTTTTTTTTTTTTTTTTTACTCGCTGTTTAATAAACGTTTTCCATCCCTGTCACTGCGGCGAGGGAGACTGCGGCACACTGCCGGACACACCCCGCCTGTCCCCGCCCCTCCTCCCGGCTGGACCCACGTCTCACCGTGAACCCCCGAGAGCTCTGGGGTACTGGGAAAGAAAAGGACGGTGACTCTGGGGATCGATGGGCTTGGAGCCAGGCCCTCGGCAACCCAGAACCTGGCGTCACAAAACCCGGAAATGCGACAACAAGCTGCTTCCGGCTCTCTCCGGCGCTCCAGGGGCCGCTCTAGGAGCTCTGGAGGACTTCGTCTCCTTGGCCCCCAATCTTGGGGCCGGTTTATGGGCTCCCTCAGCTCTAAGGGTCAGGGAGTAAAGGGGATTGAGCGCCCCTCGATATCGTCCTTCTTAGATAACTTAAACTTTTCTCCTACTTTTCTTGTGATGTAAGTAGTCTAAGAATTCCAGTTATCGAACAATACTCCCCTGCTCAGTGATTACGGGCCCTCAGCGGTGGAGCCAGCAGTGGATGGACGCTGGAGAGTTGTCCTGGGTGGACAGTTGCCCAAAGGGGAAGTGCTGGCTTTTCTGACTCCCCTGAGTACAGAGCACCACTTGACGGGCAGACTTTTCAAATGACCTAAGGGCAACAGTCTTCCCTGTCCTAAAAAAAGTGCTCTGCTAATGTTTTCAGGGAGTTTTCACATACATACATACACACACACACACACGCAATTAAGTTGTCAAAATATCAAAATAGGAGAGCGTGACAAGGGGTTTGCCTCTTAATCTGCTCACCCCAGTTGAGTCCTCAACATGACCAAGCACAAGGAAGGAGAAGTGTGCAGCCCCAAAAGGTAGGCTCTCTAAAAGCCAAAATGTTGTCACAATAATTATTTTTTTAAAATTTTTTTGCTTTTTGGGTCACACCTGGTGATGCACAGGGGTTACTCCTGGCTCTGCACTCAGGAGTCACTCCTGGTGG
>JAOXYA010000016.1:31565607-31575843 GCA_028565675.1 Sorex palustris | reverse complement strand
TTTTTGCTTTTTGGGTCACACCTGGTGATGCACAGGGGTTACTCCTGGCTCTGCACTCAGGAGTCACTCCTGGCGGTACTCAGGGAACCATATGGGATGCTGGGAATCGAATCTGGGTTGGCCTCATGCAAGGCAAATGCCCTACCCGCTGTGCTATCTCTCCAACCCCATAATTATGATTTTAAACGAAGAATAAAAACAACTGGTGACATGGCTTGCAATTTGTTTTTTCAACCACACCTGGCAGGACTCAGGCTTCCTCCTGGTGGGGCTCTGGAAACCATATAGGGTAATGGGGATCAAACCTGGGTCCACTGAGTTTAAGTGTCTTACCCTACCTGAAGTTCTCTCTTTCCAGCCCCTAGGTGGTATTCTAAACAAAATTCCAAATACTGATTATTTTCCCATTCTCTATGGTGTAGTAACCAATTGTTTTCTCTGTTTCTCATGCTTCCTTTCAATAATCCACTTTATTCCTTTCTTTGGTGACTGGCTTATTAACCAACAGGTCTTAAAAACATTATATTCCCGGGCTGGAGAGATGGTACAGCAGGTAGGGTGCTAACATGGCTGACCTCGGTTTGATCCCCAGCATCCCATATTTTAAAAAATCACATTCCTATACCTTTTCCATATTCTTTTTTTTCTCTTTTTGGGTCACATCGGGCAATGCTCAGGGGTTACTCCTGGCTCCGCACTCAGGAATTATTCCTGGTGGTGCTCGGGGTACCATATGGGATGCTGAGAATCGAACCTGGGTTGGCCATGTGCAAGGCAAATGCCCTACCCACTGTGCTATTGCTCCAGCCCCTCTTATTTCTTTCTAGCATGTCAAGTCATCACTTTTTTATTGTAATTTTTTTGGGAATTTAGACCACACCCTTCAGTGCTCAGGGGCTATTCCTGACTCTGCTCAGAATTGACCCCCCCAGTGGTGTTTGAGCACCCTATGTGGTGACAGGGATCAAACCTGGGTCCACTGCATGCAAGACATGTGCCTTATTCTCCGCATTATCTCTCCATCCCATTCTGTATTTTAAAAAATAGGGCCATACCCCACAATGTGGTGATACCTGTGGTACTGGGGGTCACCAGGTCACACCCAACAGTGTTTGGGTGTCACCAGGAATCAAACAGCGTCTCAAATTCAGGGGCCAGAGGGATAGATAGTACAGTGCTTGAGGCACTTGCCTTGCATGTGGCAAACCTAGGCTCAATCCCTAGCACCACATATGCTCTCCTGAGCACTGCCAGGAATGATCCTTGAGCACAGAGCCAGAGTAAGTCTTGAGCATCACTGGGAATGTTCCCTCCCACCACCCCACCAGCCTCCAAAAAAAAAGAAAAAATAGTTATTTATACATTTTCTTTAGGGTGCTGCAATTTGTGTTCATTCTACTGTAGGTCACCGGTGGTATGCTACCCGCTTTAACATGTAAAAGTAATATAGTTTAAGGAGAAAAAAATCGAGGATTTTGTGAGCTGAGTAATTGTTTTCATTATTTTCACTTGTAAAATCTAACTTATTCCCCTTGTGGTGATGCTGGGAATTGAACCTAGGGTCTCGCAAAGACTGAAACGTGCAAGGCAAGTTTGCTCTAACCCCCCGCCCCCAAGATCCCGGCTCTTCCACCTGTGACGTCTGAAGAACTGTTGGGAGAAAAATGTGCTTAAATAAGTAGCTACCTGGGGCCGAAGGGATAGCTTAGGGATACAGAGGGATAGACCCCACGACTTTTTCCGCAGTGTTTGGGGTCCTGGTAGTGGTCCCAGAAGCCGTCCGTTAGGTCCCGCAGCTCCCACGAGCACCTGCGAGGGCGGACCACCCGCTCTGTAGGGAGCTGCGAGGGTCAGCCGGCTCCAGGGCTGAGCGAGTTGGCGCCGTAGTTACGGGGGTCACCTGGCAGCCGGATGGGGGGGGCGGGGAGGGCGCCAGCTGCGTTCTGGCTGAAGGGCAGGAGGCGGGACAACGGCCCAGAAGAGACCAATGAGCGAGTGCCGCACGGGCCCGCCCCTGCGTCCCTGGAGCCCCGCCCACCAGACGCTCCGCCCCCGGAAGTGCTACCGAGAAACGTCGACCTCCCCGCGGTCTAGAGCGACCCCGACAGGCAGTGGCGGCCTAGGGATCGAGCGTCGGTGACGGTCGGCCAGCCTGGCCCACCCGGCCCCTCGGGTGAGTGCCCGGGACCCGTTCTGGGGTCGTGGTGGGGACGCTTTTGGTTTGGCCTCTCGGCAAACGGCGGCGGCCCGGACGCTGCGGGCAGCGGTTCCCGGTCTCCACAGCCCGGCCGCGAGGGCCTTTTTCTCCTCAGGCCCGGTTCGGTCCGCAGCGCCGCCGGCCGGTGCCGGAGGCCCGGGCCCGCTGTGTCGGCGGGACCCGTGTGACCCCGGAGCGTCTCGGGGCGGCGTCTTGGCCCGCGGGGGAGCCGGCGCGCGGGGCCTGTTGGGCCCGGTGGGCCCGGGGCGCGCTGCGGCCCGGGAACTGGGGGCCCGAACCCTCGCGTCCTTGGGTTTGAAGGACACGGGTCGTGGCCGGGCCGGCGTCGCAGCTCGGCCCTCGGTGACTGTCAGGGTCGGGGGAGGCCGAGAGTCGCCCCGCGCGGTGACCGGACTGGGCGAGGCCGCAGTAATCGGGCCCGGTGGGGCTGGGGCTGGGGGTGGGTGGGGGTGGGGGCGGCTCTGTCCGACCCCGGAGCAGACCAAACCCCCCTAAAAAAGAAATGAAAAGCGTCCCCCGCGTACAGACTTGAGCCGTGGACCTGACGCTTCCGCGGGGCGTCGCCTTCGAGCTGGCGGGTCTGCACTCGTGTGTCGTCGCCCGAGTGGTGCCGTTGAGGTGGTCGCGGGGCTTTTAGTCACCGGCGGAGCCGCCGTCCCCGCGCGGGGATCGGGGGCCGAGGGGGGCATCGGCGCCGGCCTCCTGCGGCCGCCAGCCTTCACCGTGAGCGTTCTTTCTGCTGTCGCTCTGCAGTGATGGTCATTGTCCTCCTGAGCAGGCATGGAGGAGGACCTGTCGGCGCAGCAGGCGGCGGGATCGCCGGGCGCCCCGTTTCGGTCTCTGGAGAGCCCCTCCGAGGCGGCGTCCCCGGAGCCCCCGTGCATGCAGGACGCCGATATGGAGCTGGGATCCACCGGGGGTAAGGCTGAACGCCGCAGGCCCGCGGGAGGGGGTGGTGGAGGGCGCCACGGGTCGGCGCCGGGAGGGGGTGGGGGTGTGTGGAATGGAGGGGCCCCGTGACTCAGCTCCCTTCTGGAACCCTCTGGTGAGGAGCACCCGCTTCCTCTCCCGGGAGTGGTGGTGGTCACTCTCTGTTCTGGCTCTTTCTTTCCTTCCCACCCATTGCTTCATCCTGCTTCAGAAACCACGGCTGGCTGGAGTGAGGTCTGAGGTATGCTGCTTTCGCCACCCGCTCAATCCTTGCCTCACTTTCACTTCCTCGCAGATTTTGAACCTGCCCCTCCCCCTCCCCGGCTCCTTTCACTTCGTTTCATTTTTTTTCCGTGATGGTCTCACGTGCTCTGCCACCTGCCATTCTGTTGCAACTGCAGTGTTTGTGTGACTCATCCTCATTTTGGCCAGGAAATGCTGGAGAGAGTGCTTTGGGCGGGCCAGAGTGGCCTTTGTGTGCAGGAGACATGGGTTCCATCCTCAGTACCACAGGGTTCCCTAAGCACCACCAGAAACAACCCCTGACCACCACCAGATGCGACCCCAAAACCAAACCAGAATTTTATTTTGTTTTTATTTTGGTTGTTGGTGAGCCACACCCGACACTGTTCAGGGTGCTTTCCTGCCTCTGTGCTCAGGGATGTTCCTGACTCTGGTGGGGCCCAGGGGACCGTATGTGGTACTGGATATTGAACCCGGGTCAGGCACATGCAAGGCAAGCACCCTCTCCACTGTACTATCACTCTGGCCCCAAACCAGGATTTTTAAAAGCAGCCATTCAGTTCTCTGGTTAAGCAAAATCCCCATGTGAAAGTACCCATCTCACCTATTGACTATCTAATACCATTTTTCTGTGTCGCATAGATAGGCTGCTCTGTCTTGCATTTCTTTTTGATTTGTATAAACCATATCATGGATTACTTCTGACCAGCCACAGTGCCCACAGTAACTTGTGTAGCAACAATGCCCCCTGTAGGAGCATGGGAAGAATGGGGAAGAAGCAGACGACTGCCTTTGCACTTGCGAGCCTTACACACAGAGACAGTGCCTAGTTTCAGAACAGATGTCTGGGAAAAGGTCAAGTTTAGCAAATCACAGGGCCCTGGACAAGTCACTACAAGTCTTGATGCTTTGCTTTGCCCGTTTGCAGAACAGGTTAGGATGCTTACTTGCAGTGAGAAGACTGTCTCATCCTGAAGATAAGCGAAGTTGGGGATTTCATAATTAAACTACGTATCGCGGGGTCTAGATGTGGAAGGAGGGAATACAAGTGCTGGGAATGGACAGAAAGCTCAGTCGGTGCCTGATAAACGTTTCGTGGTTTCCCTGAACAAACTTGCTGTGGAAAAGGCTACCCCCTGACCCCCTCTTCTGGAAGGGAGCCCTGGGAAGGGCTGCGCTCACTCTTGGCTCCTTTCTCCCCCCTCAGCTCCACCTGTTTCCCAGGTGCCTGCTCTTCCCCATGAGGGAAGCCCAGGAGACCAGGCAGCTGCACTTCTGACAGCCAGGTACCAGGTGAGCTGAGGAACCTTCTGCTTTTCCTCAGGGACTGTTGCTGCTGATTGAGCGTGGCCCTGCCCTCATCCTGGAAGCTTTTTCCATAGCAGATCCCAGTTGGGAAGCTGATGCTCTTCAGCGATCCGCATCTCACACAAATCACCTTTGCCCCAGTCCCAGCAGACACTTCTCTCTTTAACCGTGGGGCTGTGCCGGGCGCTTCCTCCATGCCTAAGGGCTCCGGGACTGGCTCCCTTGGTTTTCATCGGCTCTCCCTCCTGCCCCATATAATTGTGCACAGGAAACTTCTCGGGTTCAGCTCCTTCGTCCTCTGGCCATGGTGTGGTTAGTGGCCTTATCCCCCAGAGCAGCCAGGTGTGTTATTTCAGGAGTTTGTGACATTCGAGGATGTGACTGTGCACCTTACTCGAGAGGAATGGGGATGCCTGGACCCTGTGCAGAGGGATCTCTACAGAGAAGTGATGTTAGAGAATTATGGGCTCGTGGTCTCACTGGGTAAGGACTGTTTTCTTCCTAGCCTCTGGGGAGTGCCTTCTTGTTTCTGAGTGGCTGTGAGTTCTCTGGGAGGGCGGAGTGCGGCTCACGCTCCAGTCTTAGCACATCGGACTTGTCTCTAAAGTCATTTCTGGGAGTGGGCTTCCTTGTGGGGGCGCTGTTCATGAAGAGACATTCTGCTCCTGTTGTCAGTTAACGTGTCCTGCTTTGGGGGAGGCGTCTGTTCCCTGTCAGGAGAGGGAAGCTTGCTTGTGCTTTGCCTACGTGTTCGCGTTCCCTGGCTTCATTTTTGCCAGGAGAGACTATCAGTCCTCCTAGCACACCGCCAAGCCCTTTCTTTCCTGTTAGCTCAGGGCCTCGAGATCTGAGAAGGCCCGTTTTCCTCGGAAGAAGAAATGCTTCCTTTAAAAAGATGCTCAGTCCTTTTTGTTGGCTAATTCTTCACCTCTTAAGATCCTGAAGTTATTCTCCAAGCAGGCAGACTTTGAGAGAGTTTATATATAAGCGTGAGCGGCGGGGGGTACAGCCTAGCTGCCCAGCCGCCCAGCCCGGAGTCCTGGGGAACCGCGCCCTGCGCAGCGGCCGCTCCAGGCATTTACCTCACACTCAGGTGGGGTAAGTTCTTGTCATTAGAGTGGTGCAATCAGCAGCTGAGGTTAAGCAGCTGTGGAGAGTCATCAGCTGGGGTAGTGGGACCCCATGTGAGCGCTACTGCTCTTTCTTTTTTGTTTCTTTTACCTTTCCCGTTCTTTTCTCTTTATGTAAGTATTTAATTCTGCTTTTTCTTTTTCCTCTTGCCCTCTCGTTTTGCTTTGCTTATGCTGGTGGCATCCAAGCGTTGCTTTGCTTCTTGGTTCCTCTCAGGATTAGAGAGATCTTACCTTGTGGGGAGGCAGCCTGCCCCCTGAGAAGGTTTTTCAGTGGCTCTTTGATCTTTGTAGGCATACTTCTTCGCCTTCCCACCTCCCGGATTCATAGTGTGAATTCCTGCCCGGCCCTGAGTCATACCCAGGCAAGTGCTTTCTCTGGAGAAACACTTGCAGTCCTTTCAGCAGGAATCTCCAAGAGATGGCCCAGGTGTCGGCTCCCCATCGATATTGCGCACCCCTGCTCGGAAACTACCTTTCCACGATTGTAAGATAATAAATTTGATTGATGGAATAGATGGCCCCCAGGATGCTACCAGTATGTCACATTGCAGATGCTCAGATGACCTGTGTCACGTTTCTATGAGGCCAAGGAAGCCTCCGTTGAAACCAGATGCCTTTTGAACCCAGTTCATTCAGAAGCCATGGTTTGCGGTCGTCTACTCGTGCTCTGAGAAACCACAAAGTTCAACTCAAGCTCATCAGTTATGATCTTTTCCTGATGTTCTTGAAGGTGGAGCCTGTGCTGTGTGCCCTTCCTTTTCTGTTGTGAAAGAACTTGGTGCCCCTTCTGTTGCCTAACTCGACCCTTGGGCTTTCCTTAAGTTTTTTTTTTTTTTTTTTTTTGCATTTTAGACTTCTTCCTCCTCTAAATCCCAGTGGCCCTCTCCAAGGTCCTGCCTTCATCTTCCTTATTCTTTGTTGTGAAATACCGACGAATGCATTTAAATGGCCTTTCCTAATCAACAGTTGCTTAGCTCCATCCTTGATGCGGGGGCAAATGGGATGGCAAGAGTTCAATTTCTTTATTTCAGGGTGTCAAGTTGAATGTATATTTAACACCTTTATAGTCTGTAAAGTGATATGTAATTGTAAACTACTGTTAATTTTTACCTAATTACATAATATCCAACCATTCAAAACCTGTCTACTTTTTGAAGTACAGAAACTTGTGCTATTGAACTGAATGTTATCCCATTTCCACTGTTCTCTCTGTATACAAGACACACATGCATACTCCCACCAGGCATGATGGAGTCAGTAGCATCTTCTTTATAATGATTTTTATAGTCCTTGGAAAATTACTTTTTCTTGTAAATTTAGCATACTCTACCTGAAATATAAATTTATTCACTTACTGATCTGGTTTAATGTTTTGTGCTATAAAATAAAACTTATGAATTAGTCCTTGCCATAGTCATAGCCCCATATTCCAGTTCATATTCCCCCCCCAAGGCAATAGCTCTAAATATGGTATAGCATCCTTCACTGTTTAGTAGTATCTATAAGTATGAGCAGCTGAATCCAAGAGTAGGTAAGGGCCAGAAAGCTCCACAGGTTGAGTGCGGGCTTTGCATGCTTAGGCCCAGGTTCAGTTTCTGCCACTACATGGTCTCCTGAGCACTGTAGGAGTGACCCCCAAGCAACAAGTAGCTTTTGAGTACCGTCAGGTGTGATCCAAAGCAAAAAAGAAAAGTGGGTAAAAAGCATAGTCTGTTAATAGTGAATTACTGCCGTGGGGGTCATGCCCAAATGGACATTATCTGTGACTCAGAGCTGGAGACAAGACCAGAAAAGGGATCTGGATTTTCATATTAGGAATGACAAGTGTTTTATTAGATAACAGCATTTATCAAAGTTGTAGTTAACAGGAGTGTTTGGCATGCCCTTGCATTTTTTAAATTTATTTATGTTTGGGCCATAACCAGGAATGCTCAGGAGTTATTCCTGACTCTGAACTCAGGAATTACTCCTGGCAATGCTCGGGGGACCATATGGGATGCCAGAGATTGAACCCGGGTCGGCTGTGTGCAAGGCAAAGCCCTCCCTGCTGTACTCTCACTCTGGCCCCTCCCATGCATTTTTAATGTCTTTTACTGCCACAACCATTTAGTCCTTTTGGGTGTCCAAGGTTGCACCTGGCACTCATCAGGGGTCACTCCTGGCAGTGCTCGGGGGAGCACACAGTGGTCCTGGAATCCAACCATGATCAGCCATGTTTAAGGCAAGGGCTTTGTAACTCCTGTGCTTTGTAACTCCTCTGACCCACAAAGGCATATTGGAAAGCATAGAGATTTTGTTTGGGGCCACACCCAGCAATGCTCAGTTGTTACTACTGGCTCTGCATTCAGGGATTACTCCTGGTTATGCTTGGAGAACCAAATAGGACACAGGAAATTGAACCTGGGTCAGGTGCATGCAAGGCTAGTGCCCTACCCACTGTACTATTGCTCTGGCCCAGCAGAGAGTTTTGAACCTGGGAAAAAGGCCTTCAGGCCAATAGCAAGAAAACCTAAACATTTTTTGTGATCTTGGTAAGATAAATTGAAAAGAACATAAAGTATTTAGGTTCTGTGTACAGTTGTGATCCTGTATCTGTGATACATTTATTTATTTTCTTCACCTGTAAAACTTTGAAAATAATATCTCTCTGAATTATGCCAAGGATTAAATAAGGTGGTTTCTAAATACCTGGCTTGTGGTTACTTAAATTATGTGTGGGAAAGATAGCAAGTGTTTGGAACTCTAAACTGTATTTTGTAATACAAACAAAAATGTCAGGCTGTATTTTGTAAAACAAACAAAAATGCCAGGCAAGTGTCCAAATTTTGTTTTGGAGACCACACCCAGTAATGCTCATGCTCATGGACGACTCCTAGCTCTATGTTATGGGTCACTTCTGGTGGTGCTGCGGGGAGAAGAACATTTGCTAGGGATCAAACTAGGGTTGGCAGCCTGGAGAGAGCTGCCATGCATGCAGCTGAGCAGGTTTGATATCCAGCACCACAGATGCTTTCCTGAAGCCTTCCAGGACTGGCCTCTGAGCACTGCCAGGTGTGTCCTCCAAAACCAAGTAGGATCAGCCAGAGAGTGCCTTTACCTCTGTATTATCTTTCTGGCCCTCAAAAAAAAAATTTTTTTTTAACATTGGTATTTCCTAAACCAATATTGTTCAGGCTGTTGCCTTGGTTGCTTAGATTTAATTAAAAAAAAAACAACTTTGGTTTTGGGGTCATACCCAGCCATGCCCAGGAGATACTCCTGCCTCTATAATTTGGCAGTTGCTTATGTTCATGCTGGAGGATCATATGTGGTGTGGGAATCAAACCCAGGCCTCACACATGCGAAGCATGTGCTCATCATATAGAACATCTTCCTGACTGTAGGTATTTATTACCAAGAAAATGTCACTTTGACACTAGGTAATACAGGTATTTATTACAAAGAGAATGTTACTTCTTTGACACTAAGTAATGCATTGGGTCCCATATATATATAGTAATTTTTAAAATGTGTTTGGACCACACCTGGTGATACTCATGAGTAACTCCTAGATCTGCACTTAGGAATTACTTTTGGCAGTGCTTGGGGGACCATATGGGATACCAGGGATTGAACCCTGGTCAGCTTCGTGCAAGGGGAGCACCCTACCTGCTGTACTATTTCTCCTGCTCCTGGATCTCTTTTAATTAAAACATCACTCTCAATCTGTTGATTCCTAGTTCTCTATATATTGTTTATTTTGGGGGGGCAAGGGTGAGGCCACAGCTACGTGTGATAGGTGGGGGGTCTCAGGCTCTTTCTGGCAGTGCTCACCTGGGGGGGTGTAGGGATTGAGCCTCAGACTCATCCCAGCAGAGCCCCCACTCTGGCTCTTTGAGCCAGCTCCTGGGCTCTGCTCTCTTTGATTTTTTTTTTTTTTAAATTGAATTACCATGAGACACAGTTACAAAGCTTTCATGTTTGGGTTTCAGTCATACAGAGATCAAATACCCATCCCTCCACCAGTATACATTTTCTACCACCAATGTTCCCAGTGACTTTGATTATTTTTTTTTACACCCTGTGTTAGTCTTCTGTTCTCTTTCTGTACGGATTATAATTTTAAAATTTTAAGAAGTAAATTATTTAGAGATAGTTTCTGAATGGACAAGTTACTTATGCCCTCAGAATCTTAGTTTTCCCATTTGTAAAATGGGTACAATAATAGTCCCTGCTTCAAAATTATGCTTACACAGGTAGGGGAGGGTGTGGGATGGGGGTATACTGGGCTTTATGGTGGTGGAGAATGGACACTGGTGAAGGTATGGGTGTTTCATTGTATGACCAAGACTTAAACTCGAAAGCTTTGTAACTGCTCTCACGGTGATTCAATAAATAAAATTATAAAAAATGAAAAAAAAGTAA